>LPNX010692500.1:846269-858872 GCA_001517045.1 Pseudotsuga menziesii
AAATGACTGCTTACTGCTTTTTGATGGTGTAAGCATGCTATGACTGTAATAGGTGAGGATATGTTTTTAATTTATTTATTAAGGGTCTATGACAATTATATNAGCATGCTATGATTGTAATAGGTGAGGATATGTTTTTAGTTTATTTATTAAGGGTATATGACAATTATATATCTCTATTATTAAGACTTCATTAGACTAAAATTACAAAATTGAGACTTTTTTTAAAGATACAATACATTACGTAATATGTTGATACTCTAGAAAGGTTGTAGCCAATAGGCCAAAGGAGATTAAAAAACAATATTTTCTCATGCTATATTTAATTAACTAATACCTAGTTGGTTTCAACCACCTTTTTTCAATTAGCAATTTATGCCCTTAATTTTGAAGCTTACCTACTCTGTGTATCCAAAGTCATGGTAATCAGTTCTAGTTAGTTATGAAAATTATATAGTCCACATGATTGATTTTGTTGTTTAGGAATTTTATAAAATACTTAGATCATATTCAAATGTTCTCTAGCTGAGATGGTACTGTCAGGTGCATTGTTTCCTCCAATTGTGTAATGAGATATCAAATATCAAATATCATGATTACCCAATCGGGGCACAAATTTTAACTTCGAATCATTGATACAATTGGTGTAATTCTAAATTGGAGTTGTCCTCAGAACAATTTTCTGCAAACTACATGATATTACATAAAGTAGAGGTGAGATTTTCAGCCTCCAAATTTCTTTCCTTTGCTAATAGAAGGTAAAAGCTTGAATAGGTTTTATGGATATTTTCATTGTATCTTGAAGCAATGGCCATTCTTCCTCAGCTTGTACTATTGATAGTATGACTAGGAATTGCGTCTTCCTTCTATGGTATGCTTTTTCTATATAATGTAGTATTTGGAAGTCTCCAGTTTCGATCATTATGCTTCTCTCATTAGAATTCTGAAATTGCTTAGGATCCTGTTAAGCTGTTTTGTTGCTTTTCTATTGATCTGGAATCTAAATTCTATCATGCTAGAACATGAGCCTCCATCGTTCTAGGGTAAAGACTAGGTGCAGTTTATATAGATCTCCGCAGTTGGTGCCCACAAATTAAATAATTGTATTGTATCGGCTCTACCTTTGCTTTTCTTGCAACTAACTCATTGGCTGGATCAACAGCGTAATCAACGGTGAAATCTACTGGAATGACTAAGGCTTTGTTTTTAATTTTTGTTTTTTAGTTCCCACAGTTTTTGAACAATCCTTCAAAACCCATTATTTTGGCTCTTGCTCGACCTGATCCCAAGAAGAACATGGCCACTCTAGTCAAGGCTTTTGGTGAATGTGCCAAGTTGAGGAAGCTGGCAAACTTGGTATTTCTTCTTTTAATTTCTAAATTTAGCTTTTTCTTTAGAGGTATGTTTTTCTAAATTTTGAGTTTTTTTTCTTTTTGCTGAGTCTTTAATGAGTCTTTCCTAAGTTGCTGACTCTGTCTTTGCCAATTTCAAGTCTAAAAACATTGATGATGATACCCCGGTCGCTGATGTTTTGGTATAGCATGGGCGAGCAACAGCATTATGGTTGTTTTTGGGCAGTTTTGAGAACATTTTCACCCTTAGAACAACAGTGATCAGACCATTTCTCATATCTGGGCATGTATTAAGAAGTTCTGGGCAACAAGACAACCCTTAATCTCAACTTCTGTGCAGATTTGATGTATATTGCAGCCTCCAAAGAGCAAGATGAGGCATGCTGGGCTCATTCTGGGCTGATCTTAGCATATTGCAGACATATTTTGACCTTTAAGGAGTAGTAAATTTTCTTCAATCTCAAGTCTGGGAACATTCTTTGACAGCCTGGGCATGCTAGACCAGTCCCTGTGCATTCCAATAGCAGTCAACAGTCATAAAACCTTGTTTTTTTTCAAATTTGGGCAGTTTTGAGTAGGTTCTGGGTATGCATATGAGTGAAACCAGCAGCAAATCATGGTGATTATCAATTCTGGAAACATTGTAGACAAGTACAGTGGTGAGGAAACAAGTCTGAGAAGTCTTTTGAGGGAGATCATTAGTAAAAGGGCTTTGAATAACCATGAAACTCAAAGCCTTCGATACAAGACAATGTAATGTAGGATCTAGATCATCTAGGGCAACTGTTGCATGATCCTCCATCCTTGTCATCATCATGAAACTTGAAATTTATTATCTGATGTTTAATTTTTAAACTCTACTATCGAGTTAGTAACATATCCATATTCACATATACAATCACATATCCACTAAGGGGTCCACGAAATTGGTTTTAGAGGTGGACAACTCCACCATGAATAGACTACCCTGTGATTCAAGAGTTAAAACAACTCCACGATATAGCCATTCACCAAGTCGTGTGGCTGCTGCTTCATGACCCGGTGCCAAACCACATGCTATTTTTCGGCCCCAATCCACTGATCGGTGTGCTATGCGAGCATGATGCCATAGTCCGTCCACATGGAGCTCCCAACGATTTAATTGCAGTGACATTTTTGCCTGGTCCTCTTGAACTGTTCAAATGTCATCGAATTGATTCTCTTCTAATTCCATGGAGTACACACATTGTGTCTTGGTTCAGCACCTGAACAATAAAAGAAAATAGAACTTAAAGTGTGAACTTCTTCTTGACTTGTATCTGTCTCCCTGGAAATTGTCAGTAAAGATTCATTGCCAGATTTATCCGAAGTTGCGACATTCTGCATCACAGCTATGTATGCGGCTTGTCTGATGTTTGCAGTTAGAAGTGTTGTATTTCTGGCATAGGCTCCCAGATGATGCTATTAGCATTGAACGGGCGTGGTCTTCCTCTAAAGATGTGCTACCAGGAATGTGCTGAAGTATCCTGTAGATAAATATGCCTTCTTATATGCAAAGAACAAGTGACAGATCTGAAAGCTCATCCTGATTTTGGGGTGAAACTTGGCAGCATATTATCTCCTACAACAGTTCGTAATACATATAGCCCATAGGCAGCCCTAGATTTTAATTCACATGATTCAATAGCCATAATGTGAAATGGACAGCCTTGAACTTTGGCACCTCCACAGATTTGATCCCAAGATTTTATGCAAGTTAAGAAGCTACACCTGGAGCAGACCACTTCATTGTTGGC
This sequence comes from Pseudotsuga menziesii, assembly GCA_001517045.1. Lineage (NCBI taxonomy): Eukaryota > Viridiplantae > Streptophyta > Pinopsida > Pinales > Pinaceae > Pseudotsuga > Pseudotsuga menziesii. The sequence continues at coordinate 849,397 of LPNX010692500.1, forward strand.
TCAGGATAGTTAGAACAATGCCTTGGATAAAGCCCAAACTGTGGGTTCATTTCTGTCATATGCTTCAACACAGGCTGCAATACTGTAACCCTACAGGTTAGACCCCAAGAACTCAGGCTATCAAGATGGAAACACGTACCTCTTAGCTAACATATTGGCACTTTCTTGCACCATTCTCAGGCCTCTGTTGTGGGAACACAATATGCTGCTCTTAGGTTCATATTTATAATTTTAACACAGTTTTTATGATCATGCTCATTTTCTTGGAGTATCTCCATTCTTATGATAATCTGGGGTCACCATACTTCAAGGAACATCAGAAAGATCTGTATACAATACTCACCTTCCATGAATGATCATCAAACTGCAAGTGTCAAACCTGGCTTTAAGAACTGATAAATCTTCTTCCAAGACGTGTAGTCCATCAACCAAGGCATCATTATTCTAGAAACGATTTATACGGAAATTCTTTCTAGATCACATTATAGCTTGATGGGTAGAGGAAGCAAGTCATTCTGGCCAGAACTTTCTCGTCTTTAAATGCCACCACAATTTGCCCACATAATGCCTCTGAAAAAAATCTACTGCTACAGGATGCAAAAGGAATGGAGAATTCTGTAGATCTGAATTGTTGGAGCATAACCAGTTGTTTCAAAAGGGCTGCCCAGAATTGTGGCATGCTGCTGCACATGATGTAAGGGTGACTACCGTCAGGATCTTCAAGATCTCCCAGAATTGGTGAGGACTGTAGGACCCCTCTCATGCTACAGTCCTGTTGTCTGCCTTTTTCGTTTACTGTTCAAATGGTTGTAAGTGACTTGTCAATGACCTAGACACCTCTATGTTCCCTAGGATTTCCATTTCTTGAAATTTTATGAAAATACTCTGGAATTCCCCAAAACAGAAAATTCTTTGAATTTCTATGTTCTGGTATTCATCTTAATAATCGTTTGGCTAGTATTATTGAAATCTTCCTCTTTAAAAGCTACAGGACATAGCCCTAAGATGTAATATGTGTATTTTTCAGTTCCATGTTTGATTACAGTAGGCAAAGATGCATAATTGTAGTGATAGTTTTACTTCTCTTTGTTTTTGTTGCAAAAGTTTGATTCTTTAATTAGAAAAACAATTTCCAAAAGGCGGGGGGTAATGGCTCAATGTGATTCTTTCATTCACACATCTGCTTATATAACTTTGTAGGCAGTATCTTTCATTCTTGAATGTGGAAATCCTATTCTACATTGATAATTATTCCAGGGCTTCTTGGGTGAAAGGTGTACATACTGTCATAAGCATAGGAAAATTCTCATCATACATATACTTTGTTGTAGCCTGCAGGTTATACCTCCTGGAATAGACTTCAGCAATGTTATAGTGCAAGATGTAAACACAGATAATGACTCTACTCAATTGCCTGAGTCTCCTTTATGGGGTGAGGTAAGCGGCAGGGCAAGGTTTAATTACTCTCCACCATTTAAGATTTCATATACTTGAAAATTTATAGTCGTCACACTGCATAATAGCATTTTTTTGTTTTTTAGATCCCACATTTTTTGAACAATCCTTCAAAACCCACTATTTTGGCTCTTGCTCAACCTGATCCCAAGAAGAACATGGCCACTCTAGTCAAGGCTTTTGGTGAATGTGCCAAGTTGAGGAAGCTGGCAAACTTGGTATTTCTTCTTTTAATTTCTAAATTTAGCTTTTTCTTTAGAGGTATGTTTTTCTAAATTTTGAGTTTTTTTTCTTTTTGCTGAGTCTTAAATGAGTCTTTCCTGAGTCGCCGACTCTATCTTTGCCAATTTCAAGTTTGACAACATTGATGATGATACCCTGGTCGTTGATGATTTGGTATAGCATGGGCGAGCAACAACATTATGGTTGTTTTTGGGCAGTTTTGAGAATATTTTCACCCTTAGAACAACAGTGATCAGACCTTTTCTCATATCTGGGCATGTATTAAGCAGTTCTGGGCAACAAGACAGCCCTTAATCTCAACTTCTGTGCAGATTTGATGTATATTGCAGCCTCCAAAGAGCAAGATGAGGCATGCTGGGCTCATTCTGGGCTGATCTTAGCATATTGCAGACATATTCTAACCTTTAAGGAGTAGTAAATTTTCTTCAATCTCAATTCTGGGAACATTCTTTGATAGCCTGGGTATGCTAGACCTGTCCCTGTGCATTCCAATAGCAGTCAACAGTCATAAAACCTTGTATTTTTCAAATTTGGGCAGTTTTGAGTAGGTTCTGGGTTTGCATATGAGTGAAACCAGTAGCAAATCATGGTGATTATCAATTCTGGGAACATTGTAGACAAGTACAATGGTGAGGAAACAAGTCTGAGAAGTCTTTTGAGGGAGATCGTCAGTAAAAGGGCTTTGAATAACCATGAAACTCAGTTCTGAGTGTAAACAACAACATCCAAACAACAATGAAGGAACAATCTGAGCAAATCCTGGGGTGGAAACAACAGTAACTGACCTGTGATGTAATTCCGGATATCCTCCTGACAGCTTGTAATAGGTTGGCATAATTGAAGACCTGTTTATCAACAAACCTGGGTGAATAATGTGGGAAATATGGTGCACTGGAGAGAAAACAAGTGCCCAACCTTCATAAATTATATGGTATAGAAGAGGTAGAACCACCCCTTGCCTCACAGCCACAATATCCTGAAGCAGCAAACTGTTGGATACCTTTTCTAGCCCTGGGTGAAAGTGCTCTCTGTTAAAGAAATGTAACTGCAGAAGATATTCTATTTTGTAACACAGAAGAAATGTAACTACAAATCCCTCTGCCTTACAATCATAACAACATTTATTTCCGGGCTTAGATTTTAGTGCAAATGTCCCAAGTCAGTGTGATTTGGTTCCTATACAGTGGACTGATGTTTTTCAGAAATTTGTGTTGGTGAAATGGATACTTTTCATTTTTGTTCAATTTTAAGTCTTTATTTTTTCTGTTTGATGTGTTATTTCCTTAAAATGACTTATCAAAGTATTTCCTCCAATATTTCGAGGTACTTGGGTGGAGCCTTTGATGTAGAGTCATTGGTATAGAATTTTTTACATCAGCTTGCAGGCAACTTGGCCATCATTGTAAATGTATATGACACAACCAATAAATATTTTCCTGTGTTGATGTATGGTATGAGCTCTAATAGCCACCACATAAGCGAATTGGATTTTGGAGATCCTGATAGAAAGCATGAATTGCATTGCTAGTATGTCTTGTGAATTTTGAATAGTCAGTGGTGTGTAAGGAGTTTTATTGGATGGCATTTCTTGTGAATTTTTGCATGATCTGTGTGTGAGGAAGTCAGATTGTCCCTGGATTTGAGCTCCTTCAAATAATTTTTATGGGGTTGGCTTTTGAATCCTTCTTTGAATATTGAATTTGGCACAAGGGATCTACTTGGTTTAATTTCAATGTACTATCAGATTGTTGCCTTTTGACAAGGAAAAATACTAAGTCCTCGTTGATTTTGACAAGGAAAAATACTAGGTTCTGTCTGTAGTTTTGTAGATTGCTTAGACTGTCTCTTGCCTGATTCAAGTAACCATAATAAATTAGAGTTTTTGTAAACATATTATGGAGAGAAATGCACTATATTTGATTGGCAGTTATGCCCTTACTTTGCTATAAAGTGGAATAAGAGAGTGCATCTCCTACATTGTTAATAATTCCAGCTATATGAAGAGAACTAAAATTTTGTTTTTATAATTAGTTAAAGCTTCTCTTTGACCTAAACTGCATACAAACAAGGAAACCAAATACATAGCTGGGTAGAAAGAACATTGATGACAATTTCAGCTATATGAAGACAAATTCTGCAGGGCTTGAGATCCTCACTAGGATCAGGTATTGATTATTTTAACTGAAAGATGTATGCTGAATATTATTTTTTAATCAAGGGGAATTTTAATATTTATATATTATTTATAAAGTTATTCTGCAAAGTCTGCCCACATCTGTTACAACTCCACAGTAGGGTCATTTCCGGACACCCTCAACATACTTTAGCTCTGGAACTTTCAAATGACACCAGACTGTTGTTACAGGAGGTTTGTTGTTCAGGTATTTATTGCTGTTATGAAGATAGAACCAGGACGGTTGAATGTTGATGCCCAGAATTCATGTAGGTGAGCCTAGAATTTCATTTAAGGGTTGTTACTGCTGAACATTACCACTGTTTAGGGCTGAAATTATGCCCAGATCTGCCTTTTTTAGGGCTGTTTATGCCTAAAAGATTGCCCAGAACTTTGGATTCAGTGCCCAGATTGATTCAAAATTATCCAAAAACGATTCAGGACTGCCCAGACTTCTTGTTTTAGAACTGTTATTATGCCCAGAATTGTTTTTTGAGATCTACATTTCAAAAATCCACCTAGTGCTGCACAGTTAAAGTTTGAGATTGACCCTTAGAAGATGCCAACGTTTGCCCAATGTTTCGGATAACAAGGCTGCCATATATCCAAGTGATTGTTGTGATGAAACAGAGATTCCTAGCTTGTCTCAACCCAGACTTGGAATACCACCGTTTGATAATGGAATGTACTCGGGACTTCTTCACTTCTTCCCAGCAGTATGTCCAAGGGTTTGATTGCTATTATAGCTACCCAGAATCCTTTAAGATATCAAGAAGTGCTCTTCAACAAGCCCATAATTTCCCTAGAACAGCCCTAGCTGCCTCCATTGAGGATGGTACAAGAAGTAGCAGTGAAGTCCAAAATAACTTGTTTGAGAGTTCCAAAATAGCAACATCTTTATTAAAGCATAGGCCTTCCGTCTTGTTGGTACATTGTCTTTTATGGTGGGTTTTTTGGGGTATAATTGTAGGATGCTTTGTATGTATTGTGCACATGTCAATGCAGTTGCATATTGCTACAAATAAGTTGCATATTTTTGGTCTCCCAACAACTATAAAATACCTGTGTTCATTGTTAAGTTTGTTTTTTAACGCACGCTCTCTGATGGTGTTTTGGCTGTCACTGTGTTTCCCTTTAAAAGTTTAAAAAGTTTAAATTATGAAGTATTATGTCTTTCTATCCATGGCAGGTACAATCAAGCAAAAATCCAGTTTCTTCAGTTCCTGTGGCACCCCATGTCCGTAGTACACGCAAGGCTTCTAGCGATCATCTTGCACGTAATATAGACATGGACTCTGATAAGTCAACTTCAGACTGTGAAGATGACGAGAAAGGTTGAAATTGCTATTCTCTGTTTACTCTGCAATACGAGTTCAATATTAATACTACTAATAACTTACTACATTCATTATCTGGTGATTGTGGCTTAGGTCATGTTTTCAAGTCACTCACATCAACTGGGATCATTCCAAAGTCTACAAGATCACTAGCAGACCGGATTGATGGGATCTGGTAACCTTTTAAAATTTAAAGATATTTTCTTGCATTTGAATGAAATTGTTTTCAATTCCTTTCATGCTTTGGCAAAGATGGAAATAAATGTCTTTTGAACCAGGGTTTCTGGTGGGCGTATGCTAATGCGACAACCTACAGCAAGGATGGGTATTATAGTTTATTGGGTTGTACTACATTTTTGGACGGTTATGACATTATTGTAAAAATAATTCACTAGTGAGCTTGGCTGGTTATACAACGGCAACGTGAGGTGTCAATATGTTGAGGTATATAGTAATGATTCCTGCTATCTCTACTAAAAGCTAGAAATACATCTTGCTCGTAACTCATTTATGATTATTTATCAGTGTTTCCAAGTATTTCATGTAGTTACTAATGGTCATTTTAAATTCAACCAATAAAAATGGAGTTGGAAATCACAAAGATGTGCTCCACAAATAGGAACAGGTCATTTTTTATTTTCTGTCAAGCGATTTTAATATATCCTAGGAGGGACTCAGCTCATGTCACATGAATTTTGTAGGATCCTGTATTTCATATGATCACTGGAAGATATGATTCTGTATTTCTATTGTTCCTATGATCATCCTTGAGTGTAGATTTAATTTCAAATCTAAACTTAGTTCCAAGTGTAGATTCAAAGGAAACCTGTTTTGATTTGGTTCCCAAGTGTTATTGTGCAAGTACTAATGGGCTGCAGCTTGCACATTTTGTAGGGTGTTTAATTTACAGCATAGTTTCTTTGCAAGGATAGCAATGCTTTGGGGAGGAAAGCTTTCTGCTGTCATTGTTGTCTAATGCCCATTCCAGGAATGTAGTACAATAGGATTTCAACATTTGTAATATAGACATGGACTCTGATAAGTCAACTTCAGACCGTGAAGATGACGAGAAAGGTTGAAATTGCTATTCTATGTTTACTCTGCAATATGAGTTCAATATTAATACTACCAATAACTTACTACATTCATTATCTGGTGATTGTGGCTCAGGTCATGTTTTCAAGTCACTCACATCAACTGGGATCATTCCAAAGTCTACAAGATCACTAGCATACCGGATTGATGGGATCTGGTAACCTTTTAAACTTTAAAGATATTTTCTTGCATTTGAATGAAATTATTTTCAATTCCTTTCATGCTTTGGCAAAGATGGAAATAAATGTCTTTTGAACCAGGGTTTCTGGTGGGCGTATGCTAATGCGACAACCTACAGCAAGGATGGGTATTATAGTTTATTGGGTTGTACTACATTTTTGGATGGTTGTGACATTATTGTAAAAATAATTCACTAGTGAGCTTGGATGGTTATACAACGGCAACATGAGGTGTCAATATGTTGAGGTATATAGTAATGATTCCTGCTATCTCTACTAAAAGCTAGAAATACATCTTGCTCGTAACTCATTTATGATTATTTCTCAATGTTTCCAGGTATTTCATGTAGTTACTAATGGTCATTTTAAATTCAACCAATACAAATGGAGTCGGAAATCACAAAGATGTGCTCCACAAACAGGAACAGGTCATTTTTTATTTTCTGTCAAGCGATTTTAATATATCCTAGCAGGGACTCGGCTCATGTCACATGAATTTGGTAGGATCCTGTATTTCATATGATCACTGGAAGATATGATTCTATATTTCTATTGTTCCTATGATCATCCTTAAGTGTAGATTTAATTTCAAATCTAAACTTAGTTCCAAGTGTAGATTCAAAGGAAACCTGTTTTGATTTGGTTCCCAAGTGTTATTGTGCAAGCACTGATAGGTTGCAGCCTGCACATTTTGCAGGGTGTTTAATTTACAGCATATTTTCTTTGCAAGGATAGCAATGCTTTGGGGAGGAAAGCTTTATGCTGTCATTGTTGTCTAATGCCCATTCCAGGAATGTAGGACAATAGGATTTCAACATTTGTTTTTATATCGATGATTCTTTTATGCTAATTTTAGTAGTCATAACAGTAGTACTGTTCTATATTTTGTTCTCTCAAGGTGGGTTTCAACACCCCTTATTTTGTTTCAGCTAGCATTTGTTGTTTTAACATGTAAAATAAAAATATAATATGGTATGAAGGCCATAAATTCTGGTTTAGGGTAATAGGAGTACACTAGTACAACTAATAGCATAAGTTCATAATAGAGATAATAGCTAACCTATTCAGCTTGGGACTAGGTCTCTACATAGCCTAAGGTTATTGACAATATCAATAGATTGATCAATGACCCTATCTAATGGTTTGTTTGATCTTGACAATATTGATCATGCACTTTATTTATAAATTATTACATTGTTTGTGTCGATACCTTATGGGGTTTACTTACAAAAAATGGGGTGCATTCCCTCACAACAGGCTTATATAACACTGAACATTATATTTATCTGAATGTCTAGATTTCAAAATATTCTACCAACTCTTATCTCTTTTGTGCTATTTTTACAGAGGCTGGGGACCAATCAGTATTATAGAAATCTGGCCAGATCTCTATTTCACATGGACACAAGGAAGCATGCTTGCATTTGGTATGATTTTAGTGCCAATCTCAGGTGATTGTGGACTAATCTATTTGCAGAAATTGATTGTGTATATGTGTTGAGCACAAGTGATTCTAAAGTTTATCAGATCAAAAGTTCATATTTTGAAGGCAAAGTTTATCAGATCAAAAGAACAGGCCATGACTGATGATATTGAGGCCGTTTCAAACAATTTTACCACTGGTATGCAGATATTACATTCCTAGAAGTCTTTTACTATTAGGAAACCTGACTTTCCAACATGCCAAATGAGTTCAAATGGAAAAAAAAACAAGCAATAGTTCTTTTTAGATTCGTGATTATAATTCATAGAAGTATTTTTTTGCATATACTAGTATATATGATTTTATTCCAAAGTGGCTAGGTTGTATGGGTGTGGTTCATGTATGAATGTCATTGTGTTGATATGGCATGTCACTAGAATATATATGTATATATAGATAAAATTCATGAAAATTTTTGAGTGAATATAAAGTGAATTTTCTAGAGTCCAGAGTCCAAGAAAGAAAAACTCATGAATTTTTTTGATTATATATAGATATAGAGGGTAAAATATGATGGTTGTTGGCTTGATGCTTGAACTATGTCATGAACACTTTGAGGCTGACAAGTTAAAAAGAAATTTTTATAATTTTTGTTTGTTTATATACAAATATATGTTTGAAACAAGGACAAGGTAGGCATGTAGGAAATTGGGAATGTTGATGCTATTTGATGGGTTTTGATTATACTGGTGGTTGAGTATAACATCACAATAGTTTGATGGGGTTCTAAATCATTCATTAGTTTCCATAGTTTTCATGTCATTCACTAACCATGACATATAGGGGTGAACTCCTTCACAGATTGCACTATGTATGCAGGTTTCTACCTATGCAGTCGAGCATAATTGTTTTGTGGATTCGTTGATTATCTTTCCTGTTGAAATCCATTTCCTGGTTTAGAGCTGAGTTTTAATTTTCTTAGGTACTAAATAGTTGTAGATTTATCCATTCAAGTTTAATTTTAACCAATTCTTAAATTGAATTTGTTAGATTAGATTTTATTATTTTGCACATGATCTTGGTTATTATTGTTAGCTGTTGAACAAGATAAATAATTTGCTTCATTGTTTTTCTACTTTACAAGTGATATTTTTTTATTGGATTTTGCAGGAGTGAGCTTAACTTATAAGTGGGCCATTGAGTATGAAGAGCCTGCTATTGAAGATTTTCCATTCAGTATGAAGAGCCCGCTATTGAATATTTGCCATTTAGTATGAAGAACCCGATGTTAAGGCTTTCAAGTTGCTAAGTGTGGTTTTGAAGCTGTTGACGTGGGATCTAAGTATGGTTTAGTGCTGAGTATGGTTTTGAAGCTGTTGACGTGGGCTCTAAGTATGGTTTTGCAGCCAAGTGCAAGTATGATGGTTTAGCCATTGTAATATTTTGAAAAGTGATGATTTTTCTATAAAGTTATATGGAAATTAATATGAGTATTTGAGAAAACTCATATTTATTGTAATACTTTTGATATCTCATATAATATAATTTGTGGTTTAAAACTTATATATATG
>LPNX010692506.1:8382-69180 GCA_001517045.1 Pseudotsuga menziesii
TGTTTTACAGTTTCCTCTTGGTATGTTTTAAGTTAACGTGAAATATGAGTTGATTAAAATTAGGTGAAGGGGGGGGGGAGTGACTCCAGATATACCTGAGAGTACTTGGAGTATGTCCAAAAGTAAACCGTCACGGCTACCCGCAAGTAATATGTGGGATGAATGGAGTCTCTGGGGCTATTGCTCATAACGCACCCATTAGGGTGTGACAGAGATCAGCTCCCTGAGGTCACTTTTCAGGAGTTCCAGCTTCCTTTGGGTATTTTGCCATCGTAATTGTTTGATCTAGGTGTTGGATTTTCACTTGATGGTTTGTCAATTTGGGAGAGTGAATCCTAATTATTCTAGTCACTCAAGTACTTTTGATACAGCTTGACTGATCGGACGAACCATAGCCAAGTGCCGAGCATACACACCGAAGTCTTTTCAATTTTAGTAAATTTTGAGATGGGTGTTCTTGTTAAAAAGAAAAACGTCGAGGAACCCCTTTCGATCCAAGTGGATATCAATTGGGGAATCAAGGAGGGGTTAATTTTATAATAGCTGATGAAATAATTGATGAAAAGGAAAACACAGATACACAATTCCACTTTTCTAATTAGTCCTACCACGCATCTCTTTCCCCTTTCGGGTCAATCGGGAAGTCGTGGGGTAAGTATTAAGATGACTTTGAAATCTCAAATATGGAATATGGAAATGATAATAAATCAAATTATAATACCCTGCAGATTAGAACTACGCTAGATTGAAAGGAGATGAACAAAAAGTAAAAAATTGACACCGATGCAAATCCCCCCATGGGGGATGTGGTGAATAGGCTTGAAAGAGCCTATTCGAAAGGACCTCTTATTTTTATTATCATTGATTTACAATATCAGAAAATTAAAATTGATGCACTTTGGTCCGTGTTATCTGGGATCCAAAGGCTTACAACAAGCTTGTAACAAGCTAGAATTAAAACACAGTGGTGGGGGAAGCTTCCGGGATGCTCCGGTTCGTCCAAGAGTCGGAAATTGGGCAGAGTCTCCTTCTCTTTTTTGTTAGACCTGCTAAAAAATAGTGACCAATCAAAATCAAATGTGCCCAAACACACTTTGAAAGTGTTTTGGGTCACTACACTAGTTACCGAAAAAAAACTTAAGTAAAATTTTGTTAAGTTGGGGTAATCTAGTTTTGCAAAAAGGAACCAAGGAAACCAAGATTTCCTTGGGATCTTGGCTTGTTGTTTGGGTAGACAATGAGATGTGCACTTTTATTGCAGAATATGAAACTTTAAAGTACAACAAAGGAAACTACCTTAAAAGCAAGCTACAAATTTTCATTAAAATGCTTGCAAAAGGAGGATAATTTCAGCTAGATCTCTTAAAATATAACTTTATATGCAAAATGGAACTGAAATATAAACTTAAGCAAGGATATTACTAACTAGATATATATGTAATTTTCTTAATGAGACAGATCTAAGCAATAAGACTCTTTAAAAGTAACCAATTTGAAGAGAAATTAAGATTTTGAAGGAGGAAGAGAGAGAAAGAGTGTTTGAAGCCTAGGAATGTTGGGCTTTGGATTTTTCTTTGGTGGAACACTAAGGGACTATGTTATTCAAAAGATCTTGAATATGAGTAAGATGCAAACCAGCTCAACCTCTTCTACAAGCGAGATCACCTGCAACATAGAAATCCTTGCACAAACAGATGGTTAAAACATAGGTGCTGCCAGAAGAGATAATTGGAAAGCATGCAATTAAACTTAAAATACATACAACCCCAATAGATTTGAAACAAGTAGCAGTAAGAGAATAAATCAAACTAGAATAAACTCTTACCCTAACAGGAGTGAGCTCTCTCTTTCGAGGCCAACAATTAACCAGCAAAAGCAATGATAAATAACACAGATTATACCTCATAAGCATTTGACAATCACCATCCACACATGAAGAGCATTACACCATAGATATTGCCTCCAAAGCTTCTTTATAGCAGAATAATAAACAATACAGTACAAGAGAAACAACACCTCAATCCCAGTTCTAACTAGCTTGGAAGAGGTAGCCTGAGCTTTATTTATACAAAAAAAAAGAGATCCAGCCAAGGAGGGCACAAATCCCAAGGAGATAGACCACTGTAGATGAAGGAGAGTCCATCAATTCCTGATCTGTGTCTAGCTGAGCCAGATCTGAGTCTCACTGAGTGCAATTGTCAATCGGGGGGCTGATCTGACTGACACCTCAACCTGTTGACTGAAGTGTCCACCAAAACTCATCCAGATGATCCCAAACGTGTGGAGGAGAGAGGGAGTGCAAAATTCCCCATAAAGGATGCTGAAGATAAACCCTGGATCTGATTTGATAGCCTCCTTCAGTCAAGGATTTGTCAGATCCAGTCAATCTGGTTCAGATCTAACTGATTTCAATCAAATCGGCTGAGAATCCACTGATCTATGATTTTGGATTTGCTCCATTATTCACCAATTTATTAATTAAAATAATCAATAAATGTTTTTTTGTGGCTTTCTGACCTGAGTTATGAAAAATCACTCAAAACTAGGAAATAGTGGGTCTATAGGTTTACTGGGTGCTCTTAGCTTGAAAATGAGCACCTACATGACTGAATCTGACTTCCGAGCCCACTTTTATTACAAAATCAATTCTTCCAATTAAACTATTAAAAAATAGCCTAAGTTTTGGAAAAATTAAATTTTAATAAAAAACACTGAAAAAATTTAAATGTTAAAAAAGTTGAAAAAACCTAGGGGGACTTAGACATGTTCATATAACTCGACCATGATGTCTAGAATGTTTATACATTGACACATAGACTCTAATAAACTCAATAGGCCTAAATGCCAAGCCGACCACCCTAACTTTGGAGGTATGGAGTGAAAAACTCAGAAATTATCAGTCGTTTATTCAACAACCAATAATAACCAAGGGAAAAAACACCCTATGTTGATCGGATTGACAAATAAAGTCTAAGAGACCGAGTCTTTTATAGACACTATCATGCTAGAACATTTATTACAAATCCCCCATGGGGTATGAACATGTGGCATAGTACAACAAAGCTCCCCATAAGCAAGACTGAAGGTTGTCTGAAGTCTGAACAAGTTATCCTTGTCCGGTTCACCAAGCTAACTTTATAAAAAACCACTAAGTACAGCTTAGGTGGTAACATTCTGGCTCCAACTGTGGGATGTGTGCTCGATCTAGTCTTTAAGGCAAGGAGAGGATACGAGAACACCATAATCTCTGGTTTATATACCCTGTAAAAACATCTCAACTTGACAAGAAAAACCTCAGTAGCACAAGTTTTATAAAAACCAAATGAACCATTAAGTTGATTTATTTAAACAAAATAAATGTAACTAACTAAAAGAAGCAAAGTTTTATTATAGCTAAGTATAAAATAGAAATGTAGAAAGTAAATGCTCTCTTTCAAGGAGCTTATTTTCCTACTCTAAGCATGATATCAAAAGGGTTAAGTGTAATCAGAAATCCAATGTAACCACCTAAGCATTTTATTAACATAAATTTTTTTTTCCTTGTCTTTGGTTACCGGCCAAAGTAAGGATACTTTATTTAGAAAATGCAAACCTGCGTGATGATTCAGAATGGGTGGGATGGATGGGAAATCATAGGCATGAATAATGTCATAAAAGTTCTTCGCCAACTTGTATGTGCTCATGCAGGCTGCTTCTATCCATCACTGGATAGGACTAATATACCAATAAGAATGATGAGGCAGACTGACTATATCATCATACTGATCACCAGGGCTTATCAAATGATAACTCGTTGCACAAGCCCCAAGTAGCTCCAAACCATAAGGAACCTCTATATGTGAAAAAGATGGCTGAGACTAATATTCCACTCACTGCATCACATCTGTGTTTTCACAACACTGTTTCTCAATGTCTTCATTATTGATACCCTTGTGCTGCTCTGCATTATATGAATCTGAATGATCACATGAAAATTATGAATGCTCCTCTTTCATACTAAAGTTTTCCCAGACATTCAGATCCATGCTCCCCTCTATGGATGTATCATAGATTGGAATTCCACAAATTTTTGAATAGACACTCCCCTTGTTGGACATATCTTGGATGGGATTCTCCATAATATTTTCACAATTTGGATTACCTATGAAATTCCAATAGTCATCACTCCCATCCATGTCATATGTGGGGGAATCTTCATCCATGGCATCATGCTCCTACCTATCCATGTCCTCCTTGTATTCATAATGATCTTCTTCAGAAAAAAAATTACAAGGCAATAAACTTTCCAAACCTTCATCAACATGAGGAGAACAAGGTCTAGTGTCACCACACACCATACTGATCTTATCATAAGTTTATTTATAGGCCTCTATTATGATATCATGAATATGATATTCAATATTATCTTCAATCAAGGAAACATTTTGGACATGTTCAATGGGATCACTTGGGATGTGTTGCTCAGTGGGTTTCTCTAAAGGGCTTTCTGGAAAAATATCAGCATTGCAACACACTTGAGAATATCTGAAATTTTCAATGTTTTCAACTATGGAGACATGAGGAGAGTCTTCAACAATGTGTTCCATCATGGGCTCCTCCTGAAGCTCTTCAATAGGATCATCCTGGATTTTCACTTCCTCAGAATCTTGCTGTGTATTGGGAGATACCTCATATTCTTTAATAAGCTACTTAATTATTTCCTTTCTTGAATAACTATGAGGAAACTCTTTGATGGGAGTATCATGGACCTCCTATTCGCTTAAATGTTCAAGAAGTGATTCCAAGTCTTCAATACTTTGTATCATGGCAAAAGGTCCATCATATGTTTCCACGTGATACTCTTTCCCAGATAGGTAGAATGTACAGATCTTTTCAAGGAACTTTTTCAAACCATTCATACTACCCCTACCATCATGCCACTGCTCTAAAAACATCCAAAGGAAGCTTGGAAAAGAAGTTATACATTTATTAGGAAGGCCTTGATAGAACCAACAACAGGCCTCACCCCAAAAAGTACTAGCAAACATTTCCATCATATTGTCTTCATGAAGAATATTAGATTCAACAATCAACTGAAGGAAAGATTTGACATGCCAGATGGCCGAATCACCATAATTTCCATGAAATGCCGGAATCCAGTTATATGCATCCCCCAAACCATTACAACAGTTAGGAAAACCTGGGATGTTTGAGAAATCGACAGGATGAAACATTCCGGTTAACTGGGCACCATATTTCTCCTTTAATTCATCCATATCAAAAATTAATAGTATGCATTTGATATAACCATTAAACCTTGTACTGAAAAGGTGAAGCTGTCAAGTGATGAGCTTTAAAGGTTTTAACATGTCGCATGGGTTCATCTACACACAACAAAACTTCACAAGTTTATGAGATAACATAATTTTATCCCTTCAATGGAGTCGCCACGTGAAAAAGAAAAATAAGCATTTATAAATCTTTTCACAAAAATTATTTTTTTCTTTTCTTTGTAAAAATAAAAACTAGAAAAAAGTAAATGGAGTCACCAGATGAAAATTAAAGATCTACTCTAAGCATTTATCAAACAAAGGAAAAACAAAATGGAAGAAAACAAAAGTCATACTCCGGGAATAAAAAAATTTATCCCCGGCGACGGCGCCAAAAGGTGTTGCCGCCTTTCACACACCTGGGTCACGTGGCAGAAATCTTCAAGCCACTCAGTGTGTCCTTGGGGGCAAGTCTCGAGTCAAGGCTGTCACCTTGTTCTTGACTCCTCCGTTTAGACTCAACTCCTAACGAAGCCAAGGGGGGTAGACCCTATTAAGTTACTAAGGCTAATTACTTAGTATGGTGATGTCAAACTGAATGAATTACTTAGGAGGTTGAAATTTAACCATAAACAACCATAGATGACAAGATACAAAATGAGCGCACGAAAGCACAATGCTGAGACACAATATATATATAGCAAGAAAATAACCAGTGCCTTAAAATGGAGTCAAAAGATAATCAATGTACTTGCATGTGCTTGGAGTGAATGTTTTGCAATTGCCTCTTGGTATGTTTTAAGTTAATGTAAAATATGAGTTGATTAAAATTAGGCGAAGGGGGGGGGGACTCCAGATATACCAAAGAGTACTTGGAGTATGTCCAAAACTAAATCATCATGGCTACCCACAAGGAATACGTGGGCTGAATGGAGTCTCTGGGGCTATTGTTCATAATGCACCCGTTAGGGTGTGACAGAGATCGGCCCCCTGAGGTCACTTTTCAGGAGTTCCCGCTTCCTTTGGGTATTTTGCCACCGTAATGGTTTGATCAAGGTGTTGGATTTTCACCTGATGGTTTGTCAATTTGGGAGAGTGAATCCTAATTATTCTAGTCACTCAAGTGCTTTTGATACATCTTGACTGTTCGGACGAACCGCAGCAAAGTACAGAGCATACACACCCGAGTCTTGTCAATTTTAGTAAATTTTGAGATGGGTGTTCTTGTTAAAAAGAAAACCCTCCAGGAACCTCTTTCGATCCAAGTGGATCTCAATCGGGAAATAAAGGAGGGGTTAATTTTATAATAGCTGATGAAACAATTGATGAAAAGGAAAACACAGATACACAATTCTGGTTTTCTAATTAGTCCTACCATGCATCTCTTTCCCATTTCGGGTCAATCGGGAAGTCGTGGGGTAAGTAGTAAGATGACTTTGAAATCTCAAATATTGAATATGGAAATGATAATAAATCAAAGTATACTACCTTGTAGATTAGAACTACGCTAGATTGAAAAGAGATGAACAAAAAGTAAAAAATTGACACCAACGCAAATCCCCCCCAGGGGGGATGGTGAATAGGATCGAAAGAGCCTATTCGAAAGGACCTCTTCTTTTTATTAGCAGTGATTTACAATATCAGCAAATTAAAATCGATGCACTTTGTTCCTTGTTATTTGGGATCCAAAGGCTTACAACAATATTGTAACAAGCTAGAATTAAAACACAGTGGTGGGGGAAGCTTCCGGGAAGCTCGTGTTCATCCAAGAGTCGGGAATTGGGAAGAGTCTTCTTCTATTTTTTGCTAGACCTGCTAAAGTACAGCAAGAAATCAAAATCAAATGTGCCCAAACACACTTTGAAAGTGTTTTGGGTCACTACACTAGTTACCAAAAAAAACTTAAGTAAAATTTTGTCAAGTTGGGGTAATCTAGTTTTGTAAAAAGGAACCAAGGAAAGCAAGATTTCCTTGGGATATTGGCTTGATTTTTGGGCAGCCAATGAGATGTACACTTTTATTGCAGAATATGAAACTTTAAAGTACAACAAAGGAAACTATCTTAAAAGCAAGCTACAAATTTTCATTAAAATGCTTGCAAAACGAGGATAATTTCAGTTAGATCTCTTAAAATATAACTTTATATGCAAAATGGAACTAAGATATAAACTTAAGAAAGGATCTTACTAACTATATATGTATGTAATTTTCTTAATGAGACAAATATAAGATATAAGACTCTTTAAAAGTAACCGATTTGAAGAGAAATTAAGATTTTGAAGGAGGAAGAGAGAGAAAGAGTGTTTGAAGTCTGGGAATGCTGGGCTTTGGATTCTGCTTGGTGGAACACCGAGGGACTATTTTATTTAGAAGATCTTGAAGATGAGGAAGATGCAAACCAACTCAACCTCTTCTACAAGCAAGATCAGCTACAACTTAGAAATCCTTGCACAAACAGATGGTTAAAACATAGGTGCTACTGGAAGAGATAATTGGAAAGCATGCAATTAAACTTAAAATACATACAACTCCAATAGATCTGAAACAAGAAGCAGTAAGAGCATAAATAAAACTAGAATAAAATCTTACCCTAATAGGAGGGAGCTCTCTCCTTCAAGGCCAACAATTAACTAGCAAAAGCAATGATAAATAACACAGACTATACCTCATAAGCACTTGACAATCACCATCCACACATGAAGAGCATTAAACCATAGATCTTGCCTCCAAAGCTTCTTTATTCCAGAATAATAAACAGTACAATACAAGAGCAACAACACCTCAATCCCAGTTTTAACTAGCTTGGAAGAGGCAGCTTGAGCTTTATTTATACAAAAAAAATGAGATCCTGCCCAGGGCGGCGCAAATCCCAAGGAGATAGACCACTGTAGATGAAGGAGAGTCCATCAATGCCTAATCTGTGTCTAGCTGAGCTAGATCAAAGTCTCACTGAGTGCAACTATCAATCGGGGGGCTAATCTGACTGACACCTCAACCTGTTGACTGAAGCGCCCACCAAAACTCATCCAGATGAGCCCAAACGTGTGGAGGAGAGAGGGAGTGAAAAATTCCCTATAAAGGATGCTGAAGATCAACCCTCGATCAGATTTGTTCACCTCCTTCAGTCAAGGATTTGTCAAATCCAATCAATCTAATTCAGATCTGACTGATTTCAATCAAATCGGCTGAGAATCCACTGATCTATGATTTTGGATTTGCTCCATTATTCACCAATTTATTAATTAAAATAATCAATAAATTATTTTTTGGGGCTTTCTGACCTGAGTGATGAAAAATCACTCAAAAATAGGAAATAGTGGGTCTATAGGTTTACTGGGTGCTCTTAGCTTGAAAATGAGCACCTACATGAATGAATCTGACTTCCGAGCCCAGTTTTATTACAAAACCAATTCTTCCAATTAAACTATTAAAAAATAGCCTAAGTTTTGGAAAAAATAAATTTTAATAAAAAACATTGAAAAAATTTAAATGTTAAAAGAGTTGAAAAAACCTAGGGGAACTTAGACATGTTCATATGACTCAACCATGATGTATAGCATGTTTATACATTGACACATAGACTCTAATAACCTCAATAGGCCTAAATGCCAAGCCGGCCACCCCAACTTTGGAGGTATGGAGTGAAAAACTCAGAAATTATCAGTCGTTTATTCAACAACCAATAATAACCAAGGGAAAAAATACCCTGGGCTGATCAGATTGACAAATAAATTCTAAGAGACCGAGTCTTTTACAGACACTATCATTCTAGAACATTTATTACAAATCCCCCATTGGGTATGAACATGTGGCATAGTACAACAAAGCTCCTGAGAAGCAAGACTGAAGGTTCTCTGAAGTCTGAACAAGTTATCCTTGTCCGTTTCACCAAGCTCACTTGATAAAAAACCACTAAGTAAAACTTAGGTGGTAACATTCTGGCTCCAACTGTGGGACGTGTGCTCGATCTGGTCTTTAAGGCAAGGAGAGGATACGAGAACACCAGACTCTCTGGTTTATATATCCTATAAAAATATCTCAACTTGACAAGAAAAACCTCAGTAGCACAAGTTTTATAAAAACCAAATGAATAATTAAGTTGATTTATTTAAACAAAATAAATGTAACTAACTAAAAGAAGCAAAGTTTTATTATAGCTAAGTATAAAATAGAAATGCAGAAAGTAAATGCTCTCTTCAAGGATCTTATTTTCCTACTCTAAGCATCATATCAGAAGGGTTAAGTGTAATCAGAAATCCAATGTAACCACCTAAGCATTTTATTAACATAAAAAAAAATTCCTTGTCTTTGGTTACCAGCCAAAGTAAGGATACTTTATTTAGAAAATGCAAACCTGCGTGATGATTCGGAATGGGTGGGATGGATGGGAAATCATAGGCATGAATAATGTCATAAAAATTCTTCCCCAACTTGTATGTTCTCATGCAGGCTGCTTCTATCCATGACTAGATAGGACTAATATACCAATCAAAATGATGAGGCAGACTGACTATATCATCATACTGATCACCAGGTCTTATCAAATGATAACTCATTGCACAAGCCCCAAGTAGCTCCAAATATTTCACTGACTGGATCACATCTGTCTTTTCACAACACTGTTTCTCAATGTCTTCATTACTGATACCCTTGTGCTGCTCTGCATGATATGAATCTGAATGATCACATGAAAATTCTGAATGCTCCATTTTCATACTAAAGTTTTCCCCGACATCCAGATCCATGCTCCCCTCTATGGACGTATCGTAGATTGGACTTCCATAAATTTTTGAATAGACACTCCCCTTGTTGGACATATCTTGGATGGGATTATCCATAAGATTTTCACAATTTGGATTACCTATGAAATTCCAACAGTCATCACTCCCATCCATGTCATATGTGGGGGACTCTTCATCCATGGCATCATGCAACTGCCTATCCATGTCCTCCTTGTATTCATAACAATCTTCTTTAGAAAAAAAATTACAAGGCAATAAACTTTCCAAACCTTCATCAACATGAGGAGAACAAGGTCTAGTGTCACCACACACCATACTGATCTTATCATAAGTTTCTTTATAGGCCTCTGTTATGATATCATGAATAGGATCTTCAATATTATCTTCAATCAAGGAAACGTTTTGGACATGTTCAATGGGATCACTTGGGATGTTTTGCTCAGTGGGTTTCTCTAGAGGGCTTTCTGAGAAAAATATCAGCATTGCAACACACTTGAGAATATCTCAAATTTTCAATGTTTTCAGCTATGGTGACATGAGGAGAGTCTTCAACAATGTGTTCCATCATGGGCTCCTCCTGAAGCTCTTCAATAGGATCATCCTGGATTTTCCCTTCCTCAGAATCTTGCTGTGTATTGGGAGATACCTCATATTCTTTAATAAGCTGCTTAATTACTTCCTTTCTTGAATAAGTATGAGGAAACTCTTTTATGGGAGTATCATGGACCTCCTCTTCACTTAAATGTTCAAGAAGTGATTCCAAGTCTTCAATACTTTGTATCATGGCAAAAGGTCCATCATATTTTTCCACGTGATACTCTATCCCAGATAGGTAGAAGGTACAGATCTTTTCAATGAACTTTTTCAAACCCTTCATACTACCCATACCATCATGCCACTTCTCTAAAAACATATAAAGGAAGCTTGGAAAAGAAGTTATACATTTATTAGGAAGGCCCTGATAGAACCAACAACAGGCCTCACCCCAAAAAGTACTAGCAAACATTTCCATCATATTGTCTTCATGAAGAATGTTGGAGTCAACAATCAACTGAAGGAAATATTTGACATGCCAGATGGCTGAATCACCATAATTTCCATGAAATGCCGGAAGCCAGTTATATGCATCCCCCAAACCATTACAACAGTTAGGAAAACCCGAGATGTTTGAGAAATCGATAGGCTGAAACATTCCGGTTAACTGGGCACCATATTTCTCCTTTAATTCATCCATATCAAAAATTAATAGTATGCATTTGATATAACCATTAAACCTTGTACTGAAAAGGTGGAGTTGTCAAGTGATGAGCTTTAAAGGTTTTAACATGTCGCATGGGCTCATCTACACACAACAAAACTTCACAAGTTTATGAGATAACATAATTTTATCCCTTCAATGGAGTCGCCATGTGAAAAAGAAAAATAAGCATTTATAAATCTTTTCACAAAAATTAATTTTTACTTTTCTTTGTAAAAATAAAAACCGGAAAAAAGTCAGTGGAGTCGCCAGATGAAAATTAAAGATTTACTCTAATAATTCATCAAACAAAGGAAAAACAAAAAAGGAAGAAAACAAAAGTCGTACTCCGGGAATAAAAAGATTTATCCTCGACGACGGCGCCAAAAGGTGTTGCTGCCTTTCACACACCTGGGTCACGTGGCAGAAATATTCAAGCCACTCGGTGTGTCCTTGGGGGAAAGTCTTGAGTCAAGGTTGTCACCTTGTTCTTGATTCCTCCGTTTAGGCTCAACTCCTAACGAAGCCAAGGGGGGTAGACCCTATTAAGTTACTAAGGCTAATTACTTAGTATGGTGATGTTAAAATGAATGAATTACTTAGGAGTTTGAAATTTAACCATAAACAACCATAGATGACAAAATACAAAATCAGCACACGAAAGCACAATGCTGAGACACAATATATATATAGCAAGAAAATAACCAGTGCCTTAAAATTGAGTCAAAAGATAATCAATGTACTTGCATGTGCTTGGAGTGAATGTTTTACAATTACCTCTTGGTACGTTTTAAGTTAATGTGAAATATGAGTTGATTAAAATTAGGTGAAGGGGGGGGGCGGACTCCAGATATACTCGAGACTACTTAGAGTATGTCCAAAACTAAACC
The DNA here is from genome assembly GCA_001517045.1 of Pseudotsuga menziesii. Classification (NCBI taxonomy): domain Eukaryota; kingdom Viridiplantae; phylum Streptophyta; class Pinopsida; order Pinales; family Pinaceae; genus Pseudotsuga; species Pseudotsuga menziesii. The sequence goes on from LPNX010692506.1 coordinate 20,501, forward strand.
ATCATGGCTACCCACAAGGAATACGTGGGTTGAATGGAGTCTCTGGGGCTTCCTTTGGGTATTTTTCCACCGTAATGGTTTGATCAAGGTGTTGCATTTTCACCTGATGGTTTGTCATTTTGGGAGAGTGAATCCTAATTATTCTAGTCACTCAAGTTCTTTTGATACAACTTGACTGATCGGACGAACCACAGCCAAGTGCAGAGCATACACACCTGAGTCTTGTCAATTTTAGTAAATTTTGAGATGGGTGTTCTTGTTAAAAAGAAAACCCTCCAGGAACCTCTTTCGATCCAAGTGGATCTCAATCGGGGAATAAAGGAGGGGTTAATTTAATAATAGCTGATGAAACAATTGATGAAAAGGAAAACATTGATACACAATTCCTGTTTTCTAATTAGTCCTACCAGGCATCTCTTTCCCCTTTCGGGTCAATCGGGAAGTCGTGGGGTAAGTATTAAGATTACTTTGAAATCTCAAATATGGAATATGGAAATGATAATAAATCAAAGTATACTACCTTGTAGATTAGAACTATGCTATATTGAAAAGAGATGAACAAAAAGTAAAAAATTGACATCGACGCAAATCCCCCCAGGGGGGATGGTGAATAGGCTCGAAAGGGCCTCTTATTTTTATTAGCAGCAATTTACAATATCATAAAATTAAAATTGATGCACTTTGGTCCTTGTTATCTGGGATCCAAATGCTTACAACAGGGTTGTAACAAGCTAGAATTAAAACACAGTGGTGGGGGAAGCTTCCGGGAAGCTCCGGTTCATCCAAGAGTTGGAAATTGGGCAGAGTCTCCTTCTCATTTTTGTTAGACCTGCTAAAAAATAGTGATCAATCAAAATCAAATGTGCCCAAACACACTTTGAAAGTGTTTTGGGTCACTACACTAGTTACCGAAAAAAAAATTTAAGTAAAAGTTTGTTAAGTTGGGGTAATGTAGTTTTGCAAAAAGGAACCAAGGAAAGCAAGATTTCCTTGGGATCTTGGGTTTCTGTTTTGGCAGCCAATGAGATGTGCACTTTTATTGCATAATATGAAACTTTAAAGTATAGTAAAGGAAACTACCTTAAAAACAAGCTACAAATTTTCATTAAAATGCTTGCAAAAAGAGGATAATTTCAGTTAGATCTGTTAAAATATAAATTTATATGCAAAACAGAACCAAGATCTAAAATTAAGAAAGGATCTTAATAACTATATCTATATGTAATTTTTTTAATCAGATAGATCTAAGCAATAAGACTCTTTAAAAGTAACCAATTTGAAGAGAAATTAAGATTTTGAAGGAGGAAGAGAGAGAAAGAGTGTTTGAAGCCTCGGAATGCTGGGCTTTGGATTCTTCTTTGGTGGAACACCGAGGGACTATGTCATTTAGAATATCTTGAAGATTCGGAAGATGCAAACCATTTCAACCTCTTCTACAAGCAAGATCAGCTACAAATTAGAAATCCTTGCACAAACAGATGGTTAAAACATAGGTGCTGCTGGAAGAGATAATTGGAAAGCATGCAATTAAACTTAAAATACATACAACTCCAATAGATCTAAAACAAGAAGTAATAAGAGCATAAATAAAACAAGAATAAACTCTTACCCTAATAGGAGGGAGCTCTCTCTTTCAAGGCCAACAATTAACCAGCAAAAGCAATGATAAATAACACAGACTATACCTCATAAGCATTTGACAATCACCATCCACACATGAAGAACATTACACCATAGATATTGCCTCCAAAGATTCTTTATTCCAGAATAATAAAAAATACAGTATAAGAGCAACAACACCTCAATCCCAGTTCTAACTAGCTTGGAAGAGGCAGCCTGACCTTTATTTATACAAAAAAAGGAGATCCTGCCCAGGGGGGCGCAAATCCCAAGGAGATAGACCACTATAGATGAAGGAGAGTCCATCAATGCCTGATCTGTGTCTAGCTGAGCCAGATCTGAGTCTCATTGAGTGCAATTGTCAATCGAGGGGCTGATCTGATTGACACCTCAACCTGTTGACTGAAGAGTCCACCAAAACTCATCCAGATGAGCCCAAACATGTGGAGGAGAGAGGGAGTGCAAAACTCCCCATAAAGGATGCTGAAGATCAACCCTGGATCTAATTTGATCACCTCCTTCAGTCAAGGATTTGTCAGATCCAGTCAATCTGGTTCAGATCTGACTGATTTCAATCAAATTGGCTGAGAATCCACTAATCTATGATTTTGGATTTGCTCCATTATTCACCAAATTATTAATTTTAAAATAATCAATAAATGATTTTTTGGGGCTTTTTGACCCGAGTGATGAAAAATCACTCAAAACTAGGAAATAGTGGGTCTATAAATTTACTGGGTGCTCTTAGCTTGAAAATGAGCACCTACATGACTGAATCTGAATTCTGATCCCACTTTTATTACAAAACCAATTCTTCCAATTAAACTATTAAAAATAGCCTAAGTTTTGGAAAAAATAAATTTTAATAAAAAACACTGAAAAAATTTAAATGTTCAAAAAGTTGAAAAAACCTAGGGGGACTTAGACATGTGCATATGACTCGACCATGATGTCTAGCATGTTTATACATTGACACATAGACTCTAATAACCTCAATAGGCCTAAATGCCAAGCTGGCCACCCCAACTTTGGAGGTATGGAGTGAAAAACTCAGAAATTATCAGTCGTTTATTCAACAACCAATAATAACCAAGGGAAAAAATACCCTGGGTTGATCGGATTGACAAATAAAGTCTAAGAGACCGAGTCTTTTACAGACACTATCATGCTAGAAAATTTATTACAAATCCCCCATGGGGTATGAACATGTGGTATAGTACAACAAAGCTCCCTAGAAGCAAGATTGAAGGTTCTCTGAAGTCTGAACAAGTTATCCTTGTCTGATCCACCAAGCTCACTTGATAAAAAACCACTAAGTACAACTTAGGTGGTAACATTCTAGCTCCAACTGTGGTACATGTGCTCGATCTGGTCTTTAAGGTAAGGAGAGGATACTGTTGTAATCTCACAGATCACATAAGGTTACCAATACTACATACAAAAATATACAGAAATATACACAGAGACAAAAGACAAGAACATATAAGGTGAACAGATTATATTATTCTCTTTAGATCGTACAAAGCCAAGAACTGAACTGATTTCTTGTGAGGCTCAACAGCCTAATATATACAGGTTACAAATAGTTACAAAAATAACTACTTGTCGGTTCGGTGAACCGACACGACTATTAGTTAGCAGACTTAATTACTGTGTTTGCTCGACCGATCGACTTAGTCGGCTGATCGACTAAGTCGTTCTTCGTTCAAGTTGACCTATGTCTTCTTGCTCCTTCTACATCTCCCCCACAAACAAAACATTTCTTCATCCCGAAGAAAAAGGGAAGTACAAAAATGAAGTCCTGTCGAACCTTTCAGACTTGCTCCTGGTGAGGACTATGTAGTCGGATGGTCGGTCGTCTCTGAACGCACACTTCGATGATGGCGGGAGCTGTGATGGCAAGTTGACGCTAGAAATATGTCCATGTCTGCAGGGCTTTCTGGATGTCGATTGTTAGAGTTGTTACACTTGATAATACCGACATCTTTTTGGCCATGGGCATTTCTGCAATATTTTCCATGCTAGGGCCCAACAGTTGGGTTTGTTCGTTAGAGGCATTAAGGAGTCTTTTCATCTGCGGACAGATGTTTTCAACCTTCTCCAAGTTTGGTAAGGCTTGTTGTACCCACTGATGAGCTTCTCGTTCGAGTTTTTGCAGCTTGCTACTCTCCATCACAATCTGCTCTTCAAGGGTCTGCCTCATTTCTGCCTCTGCCATTTTCCGACTTTCCAAGGCCTGAATGCCTTGTCGTGTCTGCCTGCTCTGATGATAGAACTGCCCATAATGAGTTGGCCAATCTCTTAGCACTTCTTCAGTAACAATGGATTCCTCCATATGGTCCTGTAAGAGTTTGTAGGCCTCCGAAAAGGCAGTATGCTGGGTCAGGAGCAGTCGAGCAGTCTCTTCCTTTTGTGCTGCTCGAGTCGCTTGGAGATGTGTCTGAATGGTCGACATCATGCTTTCGAAGAGCTGATATGCCCTTTCCAAAGGTCGATCCATAGCTAATTCGAAAGGTCCAGGAACAATGGATTGGGAAAGAGAGATGCATTTGCCAAGAAACTCGACTTCTTCTGTCTCCTTATCCCTGAGTTGTTTCCTTACTGTATTTGTCCTCTTCTTTGCCTCTTTTGCTAGGGTGTTTAGTAGTTGGCCGACCTCTGTGTCGGTCAACGAACTTGAATCTTTTAAACTAATCCTCAGGCTGGATGATCTGTGATGCCCTTTTTCCTTTTGTTTGTCTGCTTCTTGTTCTTGGGTACCTGCAGTAGTTGATGTGGGTTCTGTGGTCTCCTTTTGCTGCTCTGTTGGTTTGTCTTGAGGACCTGCAGAAGTGGAAGGTGGAACAGGGGTCGAAGGTTTTTCTGTGTGAGGAGGTGGTATGACCACTTCCGGTTGTGAAGATGCTGGAATTTGTGAAGGATTTGGCTGTGAAACAGGGGGTGGTGGTGGTGTTGATGTTGGTGGTGATGGGGGGGATGGAGGGTTTGATAATGCTGGTGGTGATGGAGGGGTGTGTTGGGAACTTTGGTCGGAAGAATTGTCCTCTTCCGATGGTGTAGTTGGGATTTGGTAGTCGGTGAAGGTATGTTCATACCCTGATATGTCGCCACCGTCATGGATCCTTGTAAATGTTGTTGTTTGCTGGGCATATATCTTTTTGCTTGCTTTCAGTGGTGTCGTTGTCTGTATTGTCTGTGTTGACTGGAACAGTGCAGGTAGCGTTTGAAAGAAGGCTTTGAGTTCAGCGTCTGTTCTGGCCCTGGCTCTGAGTGCCTCTGGGATGACTCTTTGATATACTTCTGGGGAAATGTCGGCCTGCTGCACCGGTTCTTGCTCCTCGACTATGGTGGTCGGGGATGGAGGGGGAGGGGTCGACACAAGGTCGACTATATTTTCAGGTGTCGACTGAGTTTTGGCCTTCTTGGGTCGACCCTCCGGAGCTCCTGCTTCTAGATATCGTTGAAACTAGGTCTCAACCGATACCTTATTTGCCTTGGCATCCTCAATAATGTCGGCAGCTGAGGTTGCTAGTTCATCCTCATCATCGGTCGAGTCGGCAAGGAGAAGCTTGCGCTTACCCTTGCCTTGCTGTCATTTTTGTGCCTTGATTTTTCTTCTAGCGACAGCTATCTCGGCGGCCAACTTTTTGATGACACTCCTAGAGAGTGCATATTCAGGGTTGTCGGCCTCCTTGACTTCACCTGTCGGTACTTGCAGTGGGTCGGCAGCTGCTGGAGTCAGAGGAACTGATTGTTGTATTGTTGGTGGTGCTTGTGCTGTTGTTTGTTGTTGTTGTTCTGTCGACGGGGGGTCAACTACTAGTGCAGTTGGATGCTTTACTGTTAAATGCACTTGACTAGTGGCCACAGTTGGAGTATCCTCCGACACAAAAGTGCTTATATATAGGTTAAGTTCATAATATTCCCCCTTCTCCTGGTCTGTAAGAGGTTCGACTATGAAGAAATCAACCTGTTTGGCGGCCTCCGAAACTGGGATTTTTGTTTTTGCTTGGCGTGTCAGCTCTCTGAAGATCTGGTCGACTGTTGGATAATAGTCGAGGTCCTATGCATTGGGATCCTGACCTCGCATGTACCATACTGATGTATGGTCGAGTTCCAGCTGGATTTGAGATTCGGTTGGGAGGTTTCGTCGGATTATTTGGGGCACCCTCCACCTCGTCGTGCGAACCTTGAGCTGCTGAAACCAGTTTTCGAAGAAGACTTTGCCCTGTGTCAACTCATGCAAGGTTCCTTTTTGGGAAAAAGGTTTAAACCTATGCATTTCAAATCTGGTTAGCTCCCAGAAGATTGGACTGCCTTCCGGACAGATATGATACATGACAATCCAAATGATTAAAGAGGGAAATTTTATAATACCTCCTGTCTCCTGGCAGCGTTCGCATATGGTTTTGACTAGGTCGGCGACATAGTCTCCCCATCGGTAGAATTTTCCATTGGTGGCGATTGTGTCGACCGCCTCTAGCATCTCTAATTTACGGTCGCTGCTTCAACCGCCCAAGGTAAGAGTGATGGCGATGATTTTCGCCACAATTTGTGGTGTCCGGGTCGCAATCTGCGCTATCATTAGTCCTTTATAGTTTTTTCCAGTCAGTGTGCCTGTGAGTTCTTGGACGAGTCCTTCCTTAATCCCAATTGGGACAGGGTCGCCTCGGTTCGACAGACCCGTAAGCGCCGAAATAACATCCCCGGTGATGTCAATCGGTTGGTCGAAATAGAATCGACCGTTGTGGTAACGACTGATAATAAATTTTACAGCGGCTTCCTTTGTCCCGCCGAAGCTGGCCATCAATGGTGCGTTAGGGTACTAGAGAATGCTGCTGTTCCGGAATTTTTCCATGGCCTGTGTCATTTTACTGCCTTCATATGCCCAGTCTTGAATTTCAGCCCAGAGTTTCTGAAAGGCACCCTCCAGGACTTTTGCATTCTTGATGTGCTTCAGTCTTTGGACCAATGGTGTGTCCTCTGCTTGGAATTCCTTTGCTTTAGCTGCGTCGCGGGTGAGTTTAGGTGCCATGATATCAGACTGGTCAGACTGGTAACAGGGTTCGTGGTTTCTGGTCGACAGGGAATGCGAGTGCTCTGTGTATAAGGGGTGTGGTGAATGAACCTTGGGCGGTCCATTATTTATAGGCGTGGGTGTGGTGGAGTGTCGAACTGGTTGTATTAATGGCAGACTTGACAGTCCAACTGCAATGCTCGAGTGCGATTTGGGGGATCTGGTTCGGCGCTTGAGGCCATTAATATGTGATGGGACTCTCGAGGTCGACGGTCGATGTCGGTGGTGGAAACGGTCGGCGTGGCTGGTCGATGAGGATGGTCGATGAAAATGGTGTCGGTTGTCGAAGGGGTGATTTGCTGTCATGCTGATTGTTTAGGAGTGTACGGTTTTGATTTTTGGAATTTTCGAACTTTTTATAGGTGTTTGGTGACGGTTACGGTCGTTATATGATAATTTTTTTTATTTTTATTTTTTTTAGTGCCTGTACCGTTTAAGTCGGGCTCCATTGACAAGCTTCCGAAATACTAGACCCTGCAATGTTTTTAGTCGGACTGAACCATTGGGGTGTATTTCTTCGACAACATAGGGTCCCATCCATTCTGTGTGCGGTTTCTTAGGTTTGCCTTTGACTCGACTATTATACAGTAGGGCAAGGTCACCGATCGACAAGTTTTTGTTCTTGATGTTACGGTTGTGCCATGCTTTCTGCTGTTGTTTTTGAATTTCCTAGTGTTGAATAGCCATAAGTCGATGTTCTTCCAGCTTACTAAGTTGGAGTAGTCGGTCCTTCCTTGCCTGTTCGACATCGATATGTAGTATTTGAGCTACAATAGGTGTCTGCTATCAGAAATGTAGGGGGACGACTGCTTCTTGTCCATATACCAGCCGAAAGGGGGTTTGATTAGTCAACCGTTTGTAGGCTGTCCTGTATGCCCATAAGACTATAGGAATTTTCTAATCCCAGTCATCCTTGTCGGCACTGCAGATTTTAGTCAATCCTTTTGTCAGTGTTTTATTAAAGGCTTCAATTGCACCGTTCGACTAGGGGTGGTATGCTGTACTACGTCGGTGGTCAATGTGAAACTTGTCGGTTAGATTTTTTATTATTTTGTTAATGAAGTGTGACCCTTGGTCACTGATCAAGGTGAGTGGACATCCAAATTGAGTGATGATGTTTTCGTAGATGAATTTAGCAGCTACCTCACTTGAACAGGTCTCGACAGGTTCCCTCTCCTTATACCTAGGTTGTTGCCTGGTGTTTTCATTGGTCGGTTGTAAGGTAGGGTGTTCTCTTATTTTTCTCTCAAAAATTTTGGGGATAATTGAGACTATAAAGCACTATCGGGTGGGTTTTTTCTATACTGTTTGGATAGTCCAGCACCCTCTTGCTTGTGTTTCATAATTTTCTATCTCCCAGTCATATAGTTCAGCATCTGAATTATAACCAACTGAGTCTTGGTTACCTAAGTGAAGTTCCCCATAGATTTTTGGTTCAGTATAGTCATTATTGTTGTGGATTTGGTATAGCTGTCTAACATCGACTTCCTCATCAATAGGTTCTATCCAAGGCTGTCCTTGGGAAGGGTTAATGGGTACAATGACTTTTTGGCCATTACCTTTTAGCTTGATCCTTTCTTTATCTAAAGATATAGAGGCTTTCATCTTTCGACCCCAAGGTCGACCGACAAGGGATGGGAAGGAGCTAGATCCTTCCTTTGGGTCAATAATTTCGAAATCAACCTTAGTTGATATGCCTTTAATGGTTGTGTCTACATTTTTCCAAACCCCAATGGGTTCAATGAGACCTTGGTCGGCTAGTTTTAGGTAGATGCCTGAATCATAGAGTCGAGGTTTGCCCATTTGTTCCCATGTATCCCTGGTCATAATATTTACTTGAGACCCAAAATCAAGGACTACTTGTCGTACGTGGTATCCTTCAATTTCTAGGTCGACCAGTGGGTCGACATCGTTTTTGTCTTTTTGATTTAGGCTACAAATGTTCTTAGTTTGTTTCTCAGGATTAGTGTTTTTGATTTGATGTAATAAATCAATGAAGTGGCCTACAGATTCGTCTGTTTGAATGAGATAGGTTAATTGTTGGGTCGAGCTAAGTCGACTGTTAATACTGTCTTCTTACTGTGCAATGTTTTGAAATATGTGTGTAGCTTCTTGGTATGTGTGTTGTTCCTTGCTAGGGTCAGGGTATGTATTTGTGTGTGTGATCTTGCTAATCCGAGGGTTATCAGGCCCAGTTTTGGTGCCTTGTCGAGTGACAATGTGCAAATTCTTAGTAGTTATGACATCATTCTTCTGGACACAAGACAAGACATTAACATTCTTTTTATTGCTAATTTTTTCCAACATGGTAGGACAATCCTCCAAGGAGTGATCGCCTACTCCACAGTGTGTACAAAATTTGAGGTCAGTTCTATCCTTGTACGGACAGTCTGCGCATCTGTGCCCTTCTTTGTAACAAATAAAGCATTGGGTGGGTCGACGACTTCTTATTTCGTGATTCCCAACGAATTGAACTGTTCTTCCAAACCCTTGTCGTCGATTGTCATGTCGGCATTTGTATCGTTGGCCATCATTGCGTTGCCTGTTCTGGTTGTTGTTATTGTTTTGCTCCGTAGTCTGTGCTACTGCATTCGTCTGGTAAACGGCCTAGTAGTTCTGTCTATTTTTCAGGTTAATATGGCAGTCGGCCGTGTTGTGATTTGCAGTTTCGCAGATAGCACACCAGGAATCCTTTCCATTCTTCATATTATAAGGACAGTCAGTTGTAGAATGGTCTCCATGTTCCTGGCAAATGTCGCAAAACGCCTTTGTTTGTACAAAACGGACATCTTGTCGGCTGAATTGCTGTCGACAATTATCTTTGGAATGTCCGACTGTTGAACAGTTAGTGCACCATATTTCTTGGTTCTTCAGGGTCAGCTCTTTCAGGGACTTCTGTACATTTTCCAGCTGTTCCTCCAAACGGTGGTCGGTCGGATATGCAGGGATATCTTCATCCATATCGACCTGCAGAGCTTTGGTCAGTGCATCTTCATACGACTTGAAAGTTTCCAGACTGATGTGTTGGCGAACTTTCTGTGAGAGCCCTGCAAGGAACCATTGAATCAGTAATTGTTCATCGATGGTATAGTTTAATTGGCTCAATAGATCCTTCCATCGTTTATCGTAGTCGTGGACTGTTTCTCCTGGCTTCTGTGATGTCATTTTCAGCTTCTTGGCGGCCAGGTGTTTGGCGTCTGGGGTATTGAAAAATGATAGGAATTGCGCTTTTATCTCTGATTTTGTTTCTCTGGGCTGCCGTTCAGAAAATTTCATATACCATGTTAGAGCTCTTTTCCTTAGGGCTCCCGTGAACTGGGCCATTTGGCGATCTTCTTTTGTTACCTTGTTGGCCTCCCATATCGATTCGCAGACGAACCAATGTCGTCTGGGGTCTTCGTCGCCCTCATAAAGAGGAATCTGAGTAGATCCGTGACCCATGCTTGAGTCACTATCACTACTCTCGAAAGTTGGCGGGGTGGGAGGTGTGGGTGGGGGTGAAAGATGTGGGGTCGATGATATAGTCGAACCTGTGGGGGGTGACGATGGGGTTTTGGTCGACGGAACTTGTGCCTCCGTCGATGGTTGATTATTTCTCGCAGTACAACGGATTGTTGATAATTTGTCTTCTCGATGACCCACTGTCACTTTGCGTGCTCAGGTCTGACTCTTGGTTATCTTCAAAAGTTGTATGTGGCAGGGGGGGTGCTCCTTCATGTGTCGGCAAGAGCAAGTGGATACTGCGAAAGGAGGGTGCCATTTGAAAGGTCACCCAGTTCCCTTCGACCGGTTGGCATATGACCAGGTGTCGTCCCAGGTACGGTTCATCACCGAGTCGACTCCAGAGTGTGATGTCACCAGCTCTTAGTCGGAGTTCGTCTTCAATAATAGTCTGTATTACGGTATGTGGATTGACTGGGGACAGGGTTACTTCATCGAGAGTCATTATTTGGAGAGCTTCTTTCTACTCTATCCACACTTCTTCATCCTTAGGGCCGGTTTCTTCTTCCACACCTTCTTCTGGTCGGTCATGACCCGACTCTGGTGGATGCTCATCTCGGTCGGTCTCCCTAGGGTTTTGTTTTCTATGCAGCTCATCGACTCGTTCACGTCTGGCTTCCCTTCTCTACTGTATTTCGTCCCTCTCAATTCTCTTAATGTCTGACATACTTTCATACAATACTATCAATTCCTCTTCGGTCGACTGGTATCCACCATGCTCCCTCTCCGACACACGACCAGCTACCCCCCCATAGCCTACCCGACGCTTTTTAGAAAGCTCGAATAATGCTGTCTATTTGCTCAGGAAGTATTCCCACTCCCTTTTAGCAATGAATTTTTCCCACTTCTTTTGCTTCTCCGCCCAGTTAGTGTTTGAGGGTGGTTCACGTAATGGTGGTCGAGGTTCAACAATGTGTCCTGCTCCTTTTTCTATCAAGAAATTGAACAGCAAAGTCGGTAAGGAACACAAGAATTGATCAGTAAATTCTGTGAAAAATTTATGTCGGACAGTTTCCACTGAAGTCCTGTCTTCGACTGCTTGTTCCTCACAGAAGTCATCGGCTATCTTTTCGAACCACTCCGATAGATTCGTACGTCCTCCTCGAATCAGTTTCTGGAGTAACTGTTCTTCTTTAGTCTTGTCCGGTTTTCTCATCCAAAAGTTGCTTCAGCAGGTGTGGCACGGATTCGACAAACTTTTCGTGAGTCTCAGTGAAAAATATGGATTTTGCTTCTGCGACTGTCAATCTGTTCCTTTTCACGTAATTTTGTAGATAGTTAGCGATTTTTCGCTCCCACCAGTCCTTTATCTCCTGCTCTGGTATCATATGTGAGCATATATTCTAGTTATGTACTACCGGCAACGAAACCAATGTTGTAATCTCACAGATCACATAAGGTTACCAATACTACATACAAAAATATACAGAAATATACACAGATACAAAAGACAAGAACAAATAAGGTGAACAGATTATATTATTCTCTTTAGATCGTACAAAGCCAAGAATTGAACTGAGTTCTTGTGAGGCTCAACAGCCTAATATATATAGGTTACAAACAGTTACAAAAATAACTACCTGTCGGTTCGGTGAACCGACACGACTATTAGTTAGCAGACTTAATTACTGTGTTTGCTCAGCCTACCGACTTAGTTGGTTGATCGACTAAGTCGGTCCCTCGACTTAGTCGGCTGATCGACTAAGTCGGTCTTCGTTCAAGTTGACCTATGTCGACTTGCTCCTTCTACAGATATGAGAACACCAGAATCTCTGGTTTATATACCCTGTAAAAGCATCTAAACTTGACAAGAAAAACCTCAGTAGCACAAGTTTTTTTAAAAACCAAATGAACCATTAAGTTGATTTATTTAAACAAAATAAATGTAACTAACTAAAAGACGCAAAGTTTTATTATAGCTAAGTATAAAATAGAAATGTAGAAAGTAAATGCTCTCTTTCAAGGAGCTTATTTTCTTACTCTAAGCATGATATCAAAAGGGTTAAGTGTAATCAAAAATCCAATGTAACCACCTAAGCATTTTGTTAACATTAAAAAAATTTCCTTGTCTTTGGTTAGCAGCCAAAGTAAGGATACTTTATTTAGAAAATGCAAACCTGCGTGATGATTTAGAATGGGTGGGATGGATGGGAAATCATAGGCATGAATAATTTTATAAAAATTCTTCCCCAACTTGTATGTGCTCATGCAGGCTACTTCTATCCATGACTGGATAGGACTAATATACCAATCAAAATGATGAGGTAGACTGACTATATCATTATATTTATCACCAGGGCTTATCAAATGATAACTCATTGCACAAGCCCCAAGTAGCTCCAAATCATAAGGAACCTCTATATGTGAAAAATATGGCTGAGACTAATATTCCACTCACTGCATCACATCTGTCTTTTCACAACACTGTTTCTCAATGTCTTCATTACTGATACCCTTGTGCTGCTCTGCATGATATGAATCTGAATGATCACATGAAAATTCTGAATGCTCCTCTTTCATACTAAAGTTTTCCCATACATCTAGATCCATGCTCCCCTTTATGGACGTATCATAGATTGGACTTCCATAAATTTTTGAATAGACACTCCCCTTGTTGGACATATCTTGGATGGGATTCTCCATAAGATTTCACAATTTGGATTACCTATGAAATTCCAATAGTCATCACTCCCATCCATTTCATATGTGGGGGACTCTTCATCCATGGCATCATGCTCTTGCCTATCCATGCCCTCCTTATATTCATAACAATCTTCTTCAGAAAAAAAATTACAAGGCAATAAACTTTCCAACTTTCCTGGTATGTTTCTTGGTAGTCCTTTCTCCTATGAAGTTCTTAGGCTTAGTCTCTAAAAGTCTCCCACTTCTACTTGGGAAATTCCTCCCTTCAATAATATTACAAAGTTTTACAAGAAAAGAAAATTCCCAAGAAGTGGGACTGCGAAATCAAATAGTTTCAAGGCATGTAGGTTCTCCCACTTCACGGGATCTGTATAAGGCATAAAAGGGGGTCTGGAAGAGATGCAGTGGAGCTGGGAACTTCATATTTTTAGATAAGCGAGCTTATCATGGGTGACAGAGGAAAAATCATCATTGCAAAGAATGGAGTAGATTCTAGACCAGTCCAGATGTAGGGTGTCAGACACACATCCATTGGTATCAGTAAATACATTGGCATTGGGGTCTTTGTTCTTTTTCTCCTAAAGAGTTTTTTTCGACCTGGTGTTCCTGGAGGTGGTGGACACCATCTCTGATTGTAGTTTGGAAACCATGTCTAAACAATGACACGAGTTCAAATTAATAGGAAAAATGGTAATGTGGTAAATACTTACTAGTGAAAAGCCCAAAAAATTATAAGTCCGTGAGTTGGAGCAAGGAAAAAATCCACAGTAAAAATATTTGAGCGCAGCAAAAAATCATGAGAAGAATGGTGAAAAACAATCATAATTTTGAGCAGATTAAAAACCCCAAACCAAACAACCAAAAATGTCTGAACCGTAGATCTAGTATGCATGGACAGCTAAGATCGAGGCAGAAAAATCGAATGCGGGAGTGATAAGGTCCAAAAATTCATTATTTTCGATTTCCAAGTTCCGAACTTCACAAAATAGAAATTGGGAGATGGGCATTCGACCAAAAATCATGTGATACTTCTTCTTATTCAACTGGGAAAGGATAATGGAAAAACTCAGAACGATTAAAATCACAAGTGTCAAAATGGTGTTGCTGATTTCTGTGATCCGAACATTGGAAATCGAAAATCGAAAAAAAAAGGTCTTTAATAAAAAGTAAAGTTTTCTCCTTCTACAAACCAAACATTGGAAAGAGAAAATCGGAGAAAGGGATTTTCTTTATTGAAAATATAGCATTTATGGGATTCGAATATCAGAAATAAAAAATTGGAAAGCAAAATTCAATAGACCTCCAAAAGGGGATTTTCGCTTCTGTAGTTCGGAAAGAGGGGTTTGGAACACTAAGGAATAATTAGAAAACATGGAAAATGGTCTCGAATGCCAAAAAATAAAAATAAAACAAGGTTTATTGAATAAATTTATTAAGTCCAAAAAAAAGAAAGCTTACAACTTGATAGACCCCTTAAGGAAATTATTGCAAGAAGAGGCCATCAGAATTCTGATGGGGGCTGCCATTTTGATGACTGAAAATGGGATATGTTGCAGCCATAAACAAATGGCAACTTGCTGGGGAGAAGAAGTTATCTCTGTAAACTTTTACATGAAATTTCAAAGAAAATATGTCAGTATAAAGATGTTGGATCCCAACTCAAATAGTAAACTGAAATGAGAAACAACCATATATAGCAGAGAAAAAAACATAATTGATATCTTACAAATCCACAATAATTGATAGTAATACTCAACAAATGAACAAGACACAAAGTGCTGAAATACTCCTGCAAGTGAATGCTAGTGATGAGTAGTTATAGATAAGCTTCTATAGAAACCCCAGGTCTGTGTCATGATCTCTGAACCATCAGTCACCTTGATTATTGGTTTTATTATGGACATATACAATGAATCTTTTTTTTGTATGAAATTACTACCAACTCAATTGTGTCAAGACCATTTCCTTGTTGGGGAAAAATTACATACACAGATCTTACCTAGAAACTAAACAAGCTAGCTCTATCAAGAGACTCCTTTTCTTTTGGATTTTTACACCAAAAGAAATTACCATGGCCTAGTAACTGCTTGTTAATAATTTCAGTCCAAGCAAGATCCATGAACATGGTTAGGCCAACTTGTAATAAGGCCTCATGTCCTTGAGCACAAAGAGCTGAATTTGCAATGATCAGAAAAAGAAACTTGGGATGCAAACTACAAGCCATTACC
Source organism: Pseudotsuga menziesii (assembly GCA_001517045.1). Classification (NCBI taxonomy): domain Eukaryota; kingdom Viridiplantae; phylum Streptophyta; class Pinopsida; order Pinales; family Pinaceae; genus Pseudotsuga; species Pseudotsuga menziesii. The sequence continues at coordinate 35,570 of LPNX010692506.1, forward strand.
TTGGCCTGGGAACCAACTGATGGTAATGTCATTCACAATCTATGAACATTATAGGACAGCTTGTGATAAGACCCCCTATCTTGCAGCTTACATTCATTGAGGTATTTGTTTATTTTAGTCCAAGGCGAATACGGTGAGATTAGAAGAGACCCGAGGGTTAGAGAAACTATTATAGATGTACTACCATAATTACCAGAACATCAGGAAGGAATACCCAAGTACTCTTAGAAACTCACTCATCATTATGAGGACAATAAATATAATTATCATTAGAAATGTGGATTCAATGTAAGCAAAGGCCAACAATAGATCTTGAATTTCTTTCTGATAAGGATACCGATCTAAGCAAAAACCAAATAAAGTTTTCTAACATATCGAAATCAAAATTCTTAGTGAAAGCTTATAGGGATATACAAATTTAACAATAATCACTGGATGCTATAAGCAAACCATGTTTTGTAAAGAAAATAAACAATCAAAGAAAACAAAAGCAAATCAAACCAATGAAAAACTAATCAAACCAATCAAAAACACACATTATGTATAGGTAAGTAAAAATTACCTCAAGAAAATAATTCTTGAGGTGCTGGACATTTGTTGGAATGGTCTAAGTGAGGCCTTCCAATGTTTGCAAGTGGACAGTACCATGGCCGAGATTTTCTGTAACAATGAACAGTCATAAACACATACGTTGAAACTTTCTGTAGTCTCGTTTGTCCCACTTGAGTACCATATCCCCAAGATTGAACTAATGATTCATGGATGACTTATCATAAAACAATCTTTTGACCAAATTTTGATGATGATACAGCTTGTTCCTAGACTTCTCCCTTTCTTCCTCTAACTTAAGAAGGGTATTGATTATGTCTTGCAGGGGGGACGATTCGGCGTCTTGTGAACAAGACTGTGTAATGTGTAATGATGGGAGTAGAAGTTTTGGTGGTAAGACAACTTATTTTACATAGACCAAATAGAAGGGAGAATTTCTAATGGAAAATTGAGGAGTTATCATGTCTTCTCATAAAGCATTAAAGAGCTTAGTATGCCAATCCCTATGGTTATCAACCACAATCTTCTTAAGAATATTGATCAAGTTCTTATTGGAGGATTCTACTAGGCCATTACCTTTTGGGTAGTAATTAGCATAATATTTTACTTTTATCCCCTTTTCAAGGGCATATTGAGTAAGATCAATTGAGTTAAAATAAGAGGCATTGTTGAAAACCAAAGAATCAGGTACTCCAAAACTGGTAAGGATGTTACTCTCCAAGAAATATGTGACCTAGTTGGTGTTAGAAACCTTTAGTGGGATCACTTCTACCCAACGGGTGAAATAATCGATTGCAGTCAAGATATACTTGTGCTGCAATGCGAAAGGTTGAGAAATAGGACCAACAAAATCCAGTCCCCACTACTGAAAGGGGTACTTCTCCCTTTCTGAACATCGAAGTACTTGAATAGCACATCTTTCTTCACCAAGTCTTGAAACAGTCTAACAAAATTTATCTTTCCAAGGAAAGACTACATAGCTTTCTTCGAACCTGGGAGACCGATTTTTTCAATTGCTTCTACCCTCTCGGGGTCAATTATTATTCCGTATTTAGAAACAATGAAACAAATAATTTTACCTTTAGGGACTACAAAAACCAATTTCTTTGGGTTTAAGGAAATGTCGTACTTCCTTCATCTATCAAAACTTTCCTCAAAGCTAATAAATGATCGTGTGATCTCTTTATAAAAATAGTAATATCATCTAGATAGATGACAACAAAGGTTTGTGACAAACCTCAGAAATCTATATCCATAGCTCTCTAAAAGGCGGCACCGACATTAATCATCGCAAAAGGCATCCTCATGTAGGAAAAAATTCCCCGGATTCTTTTGAAGGAAGTTTTCAATTGGTTAGAGTTTGTCACCAGAACCTAGTTGTACCCTAAATAGCCATCAAAAAGAGAAAACATCTCTGCACCCGATATTGTTTGTAAGAATTTCTCCATAGATGGAACTGGATAGTTATCTTTTTTGGATTCCCTATTGAGATTCCTAAAATCCACACATAATCTGATTTCTCCATTTTTATTACGAATAGGAACTAAATTATAAATCCATTGTGTGTGTTTGACATGGAAAACAATTTTGGATTTCAGAAGCTTCTCAAGTTCTTATTTTATAGATGGTTCTAAACTTGGATGCATTTTCCTCAATTTCTATTGATAATGCTAATATCAGGATTTAGCGGTATGTTGTGATGCATGATGGATGAATCGAAAGCCTTAAGTTCATCATAGGTCCATGCAAAAACATATTTGTATTCTCTACACAATTTGAATAAAGCCTTCTTCTCTTCAGGAGAGAAAACAAGGCCTATATTGATGAATTGAGGATTCTGCTCAGTACCTAGATTAATAGTCTTATGATTTAGAGTAGAACTTTGTATTTGTCAATTGGGATTTCCTTTGAATTTATCTTACAAATCATAAATCCTCTCTAAATTCAGGACCGACTTAGGAATTAAATTAGAGGGAAATGTACTATTAGATAAATATTTTTCATGGTCAACTTCATCTATGGCAAAATATTTGAAAGTGTCTTGTGATGTGAGGAAGTCCAAAATTTGAACATCATTGTCAAATATATTCCAACTAGTAACGTTATCAGGTATTGAAGGCCTATACATGAGTTCTATTGAAAATATATCAGGGGCAAGACCTTTAGGTGGTATGAGTCTGGATGCTGTATTGGCCAACAGGTCTGCATCAAAATTTTGAGATCTAGGGACATACTTAATACTAAAAGCTTGAAAAGAGCTAGTCATATCCCTTACTAAATTTTGATAGTTCAAAAGATGAGGGGCTAAACAATGTATCTGATTTCTTACCTGTTTAACTATGATCTTTGAGTCTCCATAACATTGAACGATGTCAGCTCCCAAGTCAATAGATTTCTTTAGCCCTTGTACCAAGGCTTCCTATTCTGCAATGTTAGTGGTGCACTCGAACTCTAATATACATGGAATCATCCATTTGGTACCTTTAGGGTTGATAAGCACACAACCTGCACTAGCACCATCCTTGGACCTAGATCCATCAAAAAGAGCATCCATGAAGATAAATCTACTCAAAATTTAGTATTAACATTATACACATTATGTACAATTTCGCCATGAAATGGAACAACTTTACAATTATTGATTTCTGACAATTTGTCCATATTTTGATTTGGAGAAGAGTTAGCAGGCAGATCACCAAAGTAAGAATCAAAGGTATAATGTTCAACGACTGAATTTACAAAAATGGTTGGTTTGGATGGATCATTGAGATCCGTGACTGTCTCTTTCATAAGAGGCTCTCTATTAATATTGATTTTATTGGGCCTCCCATTGTATGGAATCCATAAGTGGGACCAGTATGTAGCAAAATATCCCTTCAAATTTTCAGACCAGTCTCTACTTAACCACATCCCATAAGTTTTTGATACATCAACCACAACAATGTCTACTATCTGGTGTATTCTGGGTTCAACATATAATGTTAAAAGAACATTTTTTAACTCACCTAAGACTTTCACTATGGATCTATCTAGCTGCACTATATGTGTAGGGAAAGACTCCCACGTCACGTTTAACTTTCTGCACATTGAGACAGGCATAACATTGGAAGATTCCCCTGAATCGATCATACAGTTATGGACATTTCTACTGAAAATATCAAAAGTCAGCAATAAAGGTGGAACTCTCTTGGTAGCAGACTTTTGAGACTCAGGATTTGTGCAAATCTCTTAGTTATGGTTTTGAGCTTCTCTTGACCTATTCAATACCATATTTTTAGGAAAAATTTCTCTAATAGATGGTATTTTGAGAAGTTCAAATAGAGAGATATTAGCTTTAGCCTTCTTGAGATCGTCTATAAGATTGTATTCAACCTCAAGGATTACGTTCTCTTTTATCGAGACTATTTTACCTATTGTTTGAGAGGATGTTGTTGATGGAGTGCCTTGTGGTGGTAAGCCCTTGCTCCTCATGTTGTAAGAATGTTGCAGATCAAAAAAAACTTATGTATCCTCCTCTTGTTCTTATTTAGCCATAGTAAACTCTGAAAAACAATTAACATTATTCACATATGGATCATACTCATCAGTAGGAGGCATAGCTTCTACAACTTCCTATTTAACATCATTTTGTACATTTGGAGGAGTAGAGGTTAAGGCTTTAAATATGGAATACATCTCATCGAAAATGAGTGTTTCTCCAAGGTTTGGAGGTGGTTGGTTTAAAGTAGGATGGTAAGGTGTTCTTGGTGGTGGCTTTTCCTGACCTCTATTGTTGCCCTGGTTATCACCACTAGCCCTTTTGAGATCTACCATATCATTGGAAATCCTTTGCAAGAATTTCTTCATGTTATCGATTTCATAAGGGGCCTTTTCTAAAGTCGTGGGTTTAGGAACATGCTCTTTCCTTCTCCTAGAAGTAGAAGGTCATTCTAGTTCTTGGTATGGATTATCCTTGAGACCATACATGTCCTTTTCTACTAGACAAGCCTCAACAAAGGAAAGTTGTAGAGTTTTCTTGTGAGAATGCTTGACCCACATAGAAACAGTTGTAGGAAAACCCTTAATATAATATTCTATTAACAATACCTTAGCAGGGAGGAGTGTAGAAGGAATGATGTTTTTTAAATAGGAAAACCTCTGATTGTAATCTTTCACTCCTTTAGGATTTATTATAAAATATGAAAACTCTATGACCAAGTCCTATGGGGTGCTATCATCTCCAAACGTTTGGAGGAATAACGTCTCAAATTGTTTCCAAGAGTTGATAGAAGTATACTCTAGTGCAAAATACCAAGGTGACAATTTCTACTCAAATGAATAGGAAATAACCTACATACAACATCCTCATGAATTACGTTTCTCAATCGGATGGTCTGCATATAACTATTAATCTGTCACAATAATCTAGGGACTAAAACACAGTCTCATAATAGATTTCAGACAATTAAGCATGAAAATGGCATAATGGTGTTGCAATAGGAGTAGCAACTCTGTATAATCAATAAAGAATGAGTAATAAAATACAATGATCATGCAAGATGCATGAATTCCAAGACAATTTGAATTCCCAAGGAGGTCATTCAAATTAAATGAATGGTTGTAGCTTAACTGAATGTAAGCCACAGTAAACACACTTAGTTAACCAACTAATGAAGTCCAGATTGACTCAACTGAGTCCTAAATAAAGTGGGAGTGCAATGGATGACTGAGTCTAAATGAAAGTAGCTTAGACACATGTCACTACATGCCAACCAACAAGTGGTAGCACGTCATTAAATCCAATGAACCCCGATGAGGTTAACTGAAGTCAAACTGGTCATCAGAGGTGGTTGGAGGCGCCCTACTTGACTCCATTTCATAAATATTAATAAAAATAATCAATATAATGAATGGGGGTGCCTAAACCACTTATATTAACTAATTGTAACAATCAGTTAGCAATTAGGTACATTTATGACACTCAGATCACCCTCGAAATGCTCATTGTTTGAAGGAGGAAGCCTAGTTAGCCTCCCTGAATGAAGGAGAAGGCTTAGTTGGCCTCCTTGACTGAAGGTAGGCGTGGGTGTGATCATAATGATGTCATAGTGTGATCATCTGATGCCGATTAAGTCAATAAAACTTAGGATAGTGGTTTAACAACACCAAATTGACCAAATTAAGTGTGCATGTTGGGTAAATGTCTCCAACACCCCCCCTTAAGATATACTGAGGAGAAGTAAAAAAATAAAGTGCATGAAATGATAGGGCCCTGGAAACAAAGGCCATAGGTCACCCTGTACAATAATGTAACTCAAACAATGCTCAAAAATAAATCTAAGTGAGGAAAGAGGGAAAACCCAGTGGGAAAACATCCCCCTCAAGATGAACAATGAAAGTAGTCTGATCACCCTGATGAACTCACCCCCAACAGTGAATGAATGTAAGTGAACTTATTTCAAAAATCTCTTGGTGAATATGTCTACAATCTTCTCATCAGTAGGGCAATATTACAGAATGATGGTCCTATCATGCACCAATTCCATGATATAGTGCATGTGTATCTCTACATGCTCAGTCCTCTGCCTAGTAACTGGATATGTGGATATCTTAATATCACTTTGATTTTAACAAAGAGGATAGTGGAAAAAGTACTACCAATATCAAAATCTAAAAGAATTCCTTGCAACCAAACAGCTTGGATGCAAGCATTCACCGCTCCTCGGTACTTGGCCTCTGCTGAAGACAATGTTATGGAGGCCTGATTTTTTCTAGAACAGAAAATGGGGCCACCACCAAACATGAAGACATATCTGGAAGTAGAATTCTGATCAATATAATCACCCGCCCAATCGAAATTTGTGTAACCAACCAGCTCTAGCTCGGAGTTTGCAGCATAGTGAATGCCGTAGGTCCTGGTTCCCTGAATATACTGGAGGATCCTCTTGGATGCCTTCCAATGAATATCATGAGGCTGTTGCATGTATCTTGAAATAGAATTCATGGCATAACATATATCAGGCTGAGAATGAGTCAAGTACAACAAGATACCAATCAGTTGTCGATAAATAGTGCAGTCCATGGGAGGTGTGCTTTTTCCTTCTTCAAGGCTTATCCCTGAAAGGAAAGCGAATGGAGCAACCTTACATTCAGCCATGTTAAAATTTAATAATAGGTCTGATATGTATTTGTACTGAGTGACCATTATCCCATCAAATTTTTTCTCAATTTCGAGCCCAAGAAATTGCTTCAAGAGCCCCAAATCGCTCATTTCAAATGCATTGTGGAGAGCCATTTTGATGACTGAAATAGAAGCAACTATGCTACCTGTAATAAGTAAGTAATAAACATATAAAAAAATAATAATAAAATGACCATCAGACTATTGTATATACACATTTAGATCTGATTTACACCGTTGGAATTTTTACGAGAGAAGGAAGGCATCCATCTTGGAATATCACTCTCTTGCGGCCTGTTTTAACCCGTATAGTGACTTCTTTAGTTTTCAAACCACTCTGCAAACTTAACCCGTATGTTAACCTGTTCCTTGAATATACTGGAGGATCCTATTGGATCCCTTCCAATGAATATCATGAGGCTGCTGCATGTATCTTGAAACAACATTCATGGCATAACATATATCAGGCTGAGAATGAGTCAAGTACAACAAGCTACCAATCAGTTGTCAATAAATAGTGCAGTCCATGGGAGGTGTGCTTTTTCCTTCTTCAAGGCTTATCCCTGATAGGAAATAAAATGGAGCAGCCTTACATTCAGCCATGTTAAAATTAACTAATAGGTCTGATATGTATTTGTACTGAGTGACAATTATCCCATCAAAAAGTTTCTCAATTTCGAGCCCAAGAAATTGCTTCAAGAGCCCCAAATCGCTCATTTCAAATGCATTGTGGAGAGCCGTTTTGATGACTGAAATAGAAGAAACTATGCTACTTGTAATAAGTAAGTAATAAACATACAAAAAAATAATAATAAAATGACCATCAGACTGCTGTATATACACATTCGGATCTGATTTACACTGTTGGAAGTTTTACGAGAGAAGGAAGGCATCCATCTTGGAATATCACTCTCTTGCGGCCTGTTTTAACCCGTATAGTGACTTCTTTAGTTTGTGAACCAAAGATGGATTAGAAATGTAGCCCTGAGGCTGATTCATGTATATCTCCTCATGAATATCTCCATGCAGAAAGGCAGACTTAAGATCCATATGATGCACTTCCCAGTGCATAGATGCAAAAATTGCCAAAACTAGGTGGATGGAGTCCATTTTTGCAACTGATGAAAAAGTCTCATGGTAGTCCACACCTTGAACATGAGAGAAACATTTTTATACCAGAGTTTCCTTATATTTTCAGTTTGTTCCATCAGCAGCAACCTTAGTCCGAATCACCCACTTGCATTGAACCAATTTCCTCCCCGGAGGAAGAGAAACTAGTTCTCAAGTAGTGTTTTTCTGAAGAGAATTCATCTCTTCATCCATGGTAGCTTGCCATCTCGGATCCTTCCGAGCATGGTAGTAAGACTTAGGATCTGAACTTATCATTAAGTAACAATATTCAGACAGAAAATAATCAGTACAAGACAGTGCAATACCTGCTCTTTGGAAATCAGACCGGGTTCTCCTTGGATCATCCAGATTTCCAATGTTATCACCTGCGGAGGAAAGTGTCTGTCTAGCCCAAGTTGGGAGATGATTTTGTACTTCAGGATCTGATTCAGAATATGATGTATGATATTCACTAATATCATAAATCAGAGGATCCAAATCAGCGTCATCACCCCCAATTCCACCATCCAAATATTCAGTAGAATAGGAAGGAAATTCAACTGTTTTCTCCTTCACTAGTTCTACCTCCTAAAGAGGCTTATCAAACATGACACTCATTTCAATGATGATATATTTTGTTATGATATCTAGAAGATTGAAACCTTTTGATTCATCTGGATATCTAATAAACAAACATTCTATGCTTTGCGGTTGCAAAGCCCTCCTTTTATCATGTGGAATCCAGGCCCATGCAGTGGACCCAAACACCCTCAGATTTGACACATCCGGATTGTGTCCGAAGTATGCTTTGAAAGGGGTCTTCCATTTCACAGATGAGTGTGGAACTCTATTATATATGTATGCTGCTGCATTCATGGCTTCTGCCCACAAATTTGTAGCCAACTTCTTTGATTCCAACATACAAGTGGTCATCTCCTTCAGAGACCGATTCTTCCTCTCCGCTACACCGTTCTGCTGGGGAGTGTAGGGGACTGAATATTGGATATGAATACCACTTTGGGAACATATATGCAGTAAATAATTACTGATATAATCCCCACCATTATCAGATCTCAAAATATTGATTTTTTTCCAGATGCATTCTCATTTAAATCCTTCAATTCAGTGAATTTTTCCAAGACTTCTGACTTCTTTTTGATAAAAAAGACCCATGTGTATCTGGAAAAGTCATCAATGAAAGTGAGAACGTACATTGATCCATTCATGGATGTGGTAGTAATGGGTCCACTGATATCAGAATGTATCAGCCCCAAAATGCATGATGCTTGGCTTGCCTTCCCCCGATCAAACTTATGCTCAGGGTGCTTTCCAACAACACAACCCTTGCAAATTCCAGTCGTAGCTTTGATGACCAAGAGGCCTTCAACCATAGAAGTATTCTGTAATTTCTACAAGTATTTAAAGTTTAGGTGGCTTAATCTCTCATGCCATAGTGTACTAACCTCATTTTCATGAGTCATCAATGCGGTGGGCTTTGCATCTGCCACAAAATGGGAGAACTCGCAGGATTTTGCATGATGGTTTGAAAGGCCTTTTGCTACAAGTTTTCCAGATGCAAGTTCTGTGATATCTATATCATCTAGGATAAAGGAGATTCTCTTGGGCACTCTCATATGTGTCATTTTATAAACACTTAGGAGGTTTTATGCAAGAGATGGTACATATAGAACATTGGAAAAGAAACCATGCTCAATATTTACAGTACCTTGTCCTTTGGATATGATTGTGGAGTCATCTCCCATATGGATGGGAATGGATTTTTCGGTCTCCAAATATGAGAAAGAGTCTCTTTCAGCCATCATGTGATTTGAATCTCCAGAATCTATCAAAAGAAATTTGTAATTCCAAGTGCTTTTCATGAGAGCATGACCTCTTTCATGTTGTGGTTCTCGATCTTCCTGATCTCTCCTCTGAAAGATTTCCGGAAGATTGATGTGATTTTTCTCAATAAGAGAAGTAGATTCATCAAGTTTATTTTTCATGCAGGCATGTTCAGGGTGGAATCCCTTCCTGCAGTACAAACAATTGACTTTTTCCTTTACATGATGCCCTTTGTTTTTGTTCTTCTTTGAGCCGGAAGGCTCTTCATGCTACTGGTTTTGAACTTTAGGATTAGGAGCTTCAAATTTGGTTTTTGGGTTATTTTGCTTCTTTCCTTTACCCTTCTGATCTTTGGGCCCTGAAGCATAGAGGGATTGATCACGAGAGGATCTGATGATCCCCATCTAGACAAGCTTATCATGTTCACTTGTTAGGGACTCAATGAAGGCATTGAGTGAAGGCTTCTTCCATCCAAGGGTTGTGAGATTCCCCAGATGGAATGTAGAAGCAAACACCGAATAATCAGCTCCAAGTTTGGAGAGAATGGAGAGGATGAGCTGATCATCCTCCTTCTCTACCTTACACTGCTTCAACAGTAAGATAATGTGCTTGAACTTTGTGAAAAAATCATTTAAGGTCTTGAAATTGGAAGGCTGGAGAGACATCAATTGGTTTTCAAGATGGTAAACTCTCAAATCATCCTATTTTCCATACAGGGTGTCCAATTTGTCCCAAATTTCCTTTGGAGTCTTCAATCCTGAGAGATGGAAAAGAAGATCCCTGGAAATAGAGAGGCACAAGAATCTAAATGCTTCATCTTTCTTGTTCAAGAATATGGCTTTGTCTATCACATTAGTAGGCTCTTCTTCAGTGTCCATAGTGACCCGGTAGAGTCTTCTAGCATGTATCTGGATCTCCATGTCTCCTTTCCATGAGTGGAAATTGAACGGAGTCAAGATTTCTACGAAAGAGGCCATATCAAACTACTGTAGCGAATGATTTTCACCTGTTAAAACCTGCATATCACAACAAAAGGGGCACCGTAAGGTCAAACAGCTAGCACATTTTAGGCTTTCATCACACCTAGCATAATTGATCAAGTAAGCTTGATCAACAATTCCTTTACTTGGGGTATTAAGTAGTAAGCCTTGGCTTCTAGTGCAGTGCTGGAATTTTGAGATTTTGCTCAATTTTTCATGCAAGATCTGTCAAAAACCGTGTTTTCTAGAGATCTAAGCTTCATCCTGCTATGAGATCTGATACCATATTAATCTATCCCAGTAATCTAGGGACTAAAACACAGTGTCATAAGAGATTTCAGACATTTAAGAATGAAAATGGCATAATGGTGCTGCAATAGGATTAGCAGATTTTTATAATAAATAAAGAATGAGTAATACAATACAATGATCATGAAAGATGCATGGATTCCAAGACAATTTGAATTCCCAAGGAGGTCATTCGAATTGAATGAATGGGTGTAGCTTAACTGAATGTAAGCCACAGTAAACACACATTAGTTAACCAACTGATCAAGTCCAGATTGACTCAACTGAGTCCTAACTGAAGTGGGAGTGCAATGGATGACTAAGTCTAACTAAAATTAGCTCAGACACATGTCATTGCATGCCAACCAACAAGTGGTAGTGCATCATTAACTCCAATGAACCCTGATGAGGTTAATTGAAGTCAAACTAGTCATCAGAGGTGGTTGGAGGTGCTCTAGTTGACTCCAGTTCATAAATATTAATAAAAATAATCAATATAATGAATGGAGGCACCTACAACACTTATCTTAAATGATTATAACAATCAGTTAGCAACTAGGTGCATTTATGACACTCAAATCACCCTGAGAATGCTCCTTATTTGAAGGAGGAAGCCCAGTTAGCCTCCCTGAATGAAGGAGAAGGCTTAGCTGGCCTCCTTAACTGAAGGTAGGCATGGGTGTGATCATGTTGATCTCATAGTGTGCTCATCTAATGCAAATTAAGTCAATAAAACTTAGGATAGTGGTTTAACAAGGCCAAATTGACCAAATTAAGTGTGCATGTTGGGTAAATGTCTCCAACAATAACTCTTAATGTGGTCCTCTGTAAGGATTGTATTGTCTAGATTGAATCTAGGAAGCCATTTCTCTCGGTTCTTTAGCAGTTTGTGTAATTTCCCTAGGATAAAGACTGCATCCAAATTCAACCAAGGTCTGTTAATATCGTCGGTCATGGGTCCTTTTGGAGCTTCCTATTCTTCTAGTGGATATTCTGGTGGATTTTGAGAATATTCAGAGGAAGACTTGTTGTCTGAGGATTCTTCAGAGGAAGACGATGATGAGGGACGTGTTGTAGGTGGTGAAACACCAAAAAGTCGGGGTGAATCTTCTGGGGGTTGATCTTTGTGATCGTATGGCTGGTTTGTATGAACCTCAGGAGCTACTGGTTGTTCAATAGTATTTTGAACAATTTCACTCACAAAAGAACTATGAGGAGAATGACCTAAGGGTAAGGCATCTGCAAGGCTTTGATTAAGTTCAGCTCTCTATTCAAACTTTGCAGTTAAGTTTTGAGTGGTTTTTCTTAGCTTCCTCTTTCTATTTCTTCTGTTGTTGCTCCTTCATTTTCTTCTATTGCTCCAACCATTCCCTACATAGTACTATTTGATGTTGCAACTCCTCTTGTTCATCTTCACCTTCTTCCAATTCTTCATCACCCCCCTTAGCTGAATATGAGGAGCTATGTTTAACTTATCTAACCTCAATGTGCACTACAACAGGTGTCTGATGCACCACGTCTCCAACAAAATGTTCCCATGTTAAATTATTTTGTTCCAAACGTCTTTTCACCAATAATTTAATCAACCCATGATTTGTGAGAGAAGAGAGTGGGTGTCTAGATTTCTTAGCATAATGCGCCATGTTTTGTAAGTTTTGTGATAGATAAAAATAATTGATTGTAATTTTTGTGATAGATAAACTAATTGATTGTAAAGCAAGGTTGCTGAAGTTTGAGGAAAAATAAAAACAATGGGAGAAAGATGCAGGACTTTGGGTTGAAAAGGAAAAGGATTTTGAAACAAAACAAGTAGAGTTGGAAAATAAATTAAAGGAAAAGAATGAGGAGCAGCAAGTGCAAGTTATTTCATCTTCTGTACAATCTGGTGCAGATTCCCTGTCCCAAGCTTTGAGGAAAGAAAGACATTGGAAAACAAATGTAAGGAGCTAGTGGAAAAGAACAATAAATTGGCAAAACAGGTGACAGGACGGAGATATTTATAGGGAGCTAAGCATCTCTTCTGGGATGTACTAATATTAGTAGCAGCTTAGCTCATTCCATACTTAGATTTTATTCTAGACAAGGATATTGTTACACAAGCAGCTAGACAAAATGTCTTGATGGTAAAGCAGGTTTTAAACAAAAAACCCATAGACACAACTAATAATGCAACCAATTTTTTGAACAGTTTGACAAAAGAGGAAGTAAGGAAAGAAAATCTCTAGGGCAGGGTCTTGGTTATCACATGGGAAAGAAAAGTGGTGAATAAATATCATCATTTAGAAACAGTTCAAGCAAAAATTGATGTTATGCATCATCAAATTAAGGGATTCATTGAATTGTTTAATCCTTTGTTCAAAAGAGGACTTCCTTTCTTTTGGGAAGAGAATGGAGGAATGTGGTCTTAGAAGGAGTACAATGACAGATTACTTAGTTGCAGATTATATCACAGGCAATTTGATGATATGCAACAACAATATTTGTCTAGAAAAGCAGTGATTGATAAATTGGCTGGATATTTCGAGTTGTTGTTCGACTTCAAAGCTACGTGTACCAAATTTCCAGGTTTTTCTTATTCATAAAATGTGGAGCTTAGGGTATTGGCTAATGAAATGATCAATCTGGATCTGCCAGTTGTTGATCAATGGAAGATAATTGAAAATTACGGGAAAAGTAAATACAAGTTGGGACAATGAAGACATGCCCGAGCGTGATGAGGATCAAAGAGACAGTTGTAGAATGATCAAGCGAGTCGATATCCTAAGAATGCATTATTGTTCTAAATCTAGCACGCCCGTTACCCCCATGTTTTCTATTTTTATGTAAATCGTGGAAAATGTTCTATGTTAGAGTTTGTTAGAAGTTTTTTTCTCAAGTTGTAACTAATTTTGGCCCTATTTCGAGGTTGGTATCGGGGGTCTGAGACACTATAAGTATACTCTCAACAGAGGAAGAAAGGTTTGAAACCTGTGAGACTTTTTTGTTATGTAATTTTGAGATCTGTCTTTAATGAAAGTTGTAGAGCTGAATGTTGGCCTTTGAATGAAAAAATTCATGTATATTTCTCAGTTACAGTTTGTGATTTCTCTTCTTTATGTGCATATCCTTCTTGTTAATATTTCCATTATGTTTTCTTTCATATCTAAGATAAGTGTGTGATAGTTTTCAGAATTCATACTGGTTATGCTCTGTCTATCGTTTCAGATATTCACAAATCGTTTCTACCAAAGTTAATGCAGAATTCATCTAGTTGGTGCTCTGTGTTAATGGTCTATCATCATTTATTCCTTATCACCAGACCAAAAACATATTTACTGTAACCAAAGTATTATCTTTCTTTTGCATACATTTCCCATACAGACTGCTCTGTGTTTCTTGATAATTGTGACTCCATATCCCAATGTATCATTACCCTGTTTCAACCACAACAATATTTGAATTCCATTTCATATATATATATATATATATATATATATATATATATATATATATATATCCTTGTTATATATCTGTGAGAGATCCCTCTCTAGAAATGGAGAAGCCAACTCCCTTTCTTAAAGTGGTTATGTTGTTACCTCAGGGTTCACCTTCCACAAACTTGGGTGTGATTTTGAGTGCTAACACACACATTGGATGAAATGTCGTGATAGTGGTATGTATAAGCAAAAATATGAAGAGAGATCACAACATTGGAGGATTAGTCGATCTGTTTCAGTCACAACTTCAGTTTCATGGATGTCAATCCAGTGATTCGTAGTGTGCTACAGCATATTCGCGATGTTGTCTTGGAGATAGTTCCATTCGCATACCCTCTGGAATCGCATGAAGTACCAATGATGGAGTCGATGATGGACTATTACAATGTAATAGTAGGTCTTGATGAAAGAGATGACCCAAGGAACATCAACATTCCATAATCATAAGGAAATCAGAACATCATGGCACCAAAAATGCCGAAAGACAAAAATCTCCAACCATTAAAAAATTGGAAGGTCAGCATTTGGACAGAGGAGGAAAAAACGTTCGCCAATATTGGAGATTATTGGGATGAAGAAACTACGGCGAAGATCACCGATCTGTTGCATGAGTTCCAAGAATTGTTTTTGAGTAAATTTTCTAAAATGAAAGGGATCTTAGGAGATTTGGGAGAAATGAAAATCCCACTGAAGCCAAATGCGAAGCCAGTGAAGCAGTGGCTATATTGCCTGAATCTCTGATACAAGGAAAGAGTGAAGGCTGAACTTAACATAATGTTGGATGTAGGAATCATAGAACCAGTCAAAGAATTAGAGTGGATCATTCCAATGGTTCTGCAAGATAAGAGGACAAGTGAGGTCTGGATCTCTGTTGATCTCATAAATCTTAATGACACATGCCTTCATCACCCTTTACCGATGTCATTTACTGATGAAGTGTTGGAAGGAATAAGTGGCTAGGAGGTCTATTCATTCATGGATGGATTTTTCGGATATCATCAGATCAGGATTGCGAAGGATGATCGACGTAAGATGACTTTTGTGACTGAATGGGGATGCTTTTAGTACATGGTTGTTCCATTTGGACTCAAGAATGCACCTGTGATATCCTCCAGTATCGTAGTCTTTGCGTTTAAGGACTTTATTCAAATTTTTTTGGAAGTATACATCGATGATTGGACAGTGTATGGACTGGTAAAGGATTACTTAGAAAATCTATGACTAATGTTGGAGCGATGTTGACAACATCAGATCGTGCTGAATTCAAAGAAATGCATATTTTGTGTGCCATTCGGGATTTTGTTGGGGAACGTTGTCTGTATGGAAGGGATGTTGGTTCATCTAGTTAAGATTGCACTTATTGTTAACTTTCCCCCACCGATGAATTTGAAACAACTCCGAGTGACATTATCCCATATGGGATATTATCAGAAGTTCATCAGAGGATATGCTGTGATCACAGCACCAATGGAGAAGTTACTCAAGAAATATGTGCAGTTTGAATGGAGTCTTGCATGTCAGGGGAGTTTCGACACTTTGAAGAAGAAGATGGTCATAGCACCAATATTGGTCTTTCCAAACTAGATGAAGGAATTCCATGTCCATGTCGATGCGTCATCAATTCCGTTAGGTGTGGTCTTAGCACAACCAGGTGAAGGGTATATTGATCATTTGATTCTTTTTTCCAGTTGGAAGTTGTCATCTATGTAGAAGAATTACGCAACGACTGAGAGAGAAGGGTTGGCAATGGTCTTTGCATTACAAAATTTCTGCCATTACCTATTAGGGGACATTTCAAGATGTTCACTAATCATTCTGCATTGAAATACCAGGTGAATAAGCCTGTGTTGGGGGGGAAGATATGTTGTTGGTTACTACTCTTCCAAGAGTTTGAAGTTGAAATAATTATGAAGCCAAGTCGCTTGAATGCAGGACCTGATCATTTTCCGCGAATTGAGACAGGTGCAGAGCCAACTAACATCGAGGAAGGAATTCATAATGCGTAGTTATTCAAGGTTGGAATGGTCGATGACCATTATGAGAAAACAATTCAATTTTTAGCGACCAAAATGGCACGAGAACGATTCACCACAAATCAAAAGAAGCAATTGGTTGTTGAGGCTATGGATTTCTAGTTGATTGTCGGTCAGCTCTATAATATGGGACCTAATGATATTTTATGTCGATGTGTCTTACTGCATGAGCATGAAAGGATATTGGAAGAAGCACATGAGGGGGTTGCAGGAGGACACTATGGAGGTTGTGCAACTACCAGGAAGGTATTGTGTGTAGGAATGTGGTGGCCAACTCTACATGGTGATGCGGCATATTATGTGAGGACTTGTGATGTTTGTCAAAGAACGAGGAATCCTTCACGAAGGGATGAGATTCCCTTAGCAACTTAGGTAACTTTGCAACCATTTGATAAATGGGAAGTGTATTTTGTGGGACCCATCAACCCAATAGTAAAAAGGATAGGTGCATGATATATCATCATAGTGATAGATTACTTAACAAGGTGGGTGGAAGACACACCAGTGGAAGATTGCACTTCTACGACTATAGCAAGGTTTCTATTTGATAATGTTGTCACTCAATTTGGTTGTTCAAAGATCTTGATGAGTGATCAGGGAAGTCATTTCATCAATATCACTATCAATGTGCTGATAGGGGAGTTCCAAATTTAGCACAAAAAGAGAACTCCTTATCATCCGCAAGCTAACGGGACAGTCGAAGAATTCAATAAAGTCTTGGATCATGTGCTCACAAAAGTTTTCAACGCAAGCTGTGATGATTGGGATTTGAATATTTGGGCAATCTTATGGGATTATCACACTACTTGCAAACGGTTGAAAGGGAACACACCATTCAAGTTGGTGTATGGGCAAGAAGCAGTGATGCCAATGGAATATATTATTCCAAGTTTGTGCATCGCAAAAATGATAGGGATGGATGATGAAGGAGCGTTGGAATAATTCCTAACTTAGTTGGTGCAGCTAGGAAAAGATCGATTCATTGCAAGATTATATCAACATGTTGAGAAGGATCTCCACAAAGCATGGCATGATCGACACATAAAAAACAAGCACTTCCCACAAGGTGATATGGTTCTCCTATATGACATTAAGTTTGTGAAACATCCAGGTAAGTTGCAAATGCATTGGTTGGGTCCTTATGTAATTAGTTTCATTACCGATGGAGGTGTGGTACAGTTACAACAATTAGATGTTGTGATGTTTCCTAAGTTAGTGAATGGAAGCCAGCTCAAGCCCTATTGGGAGGGCCCGTTGCGACATGATTCTTGAGACATGCACAATGAAAAAACAATGTATGAGGTGGTACCAAGGAGGATAGCGCATTGGAAACCAATGGCAATGCAAGAAAAATTGTTGAGGTCACAATAATATAGTAGTGTGGCGACATTTGTAGGGATGTGATAGGTTCAAATCAGATAGTTAATGCAGTAGTTAAACTAATTGGGTGGAAGCATCGATGGATGAGACACACATTTATGGAAAATACGACCCTTAAATTGAGTGGATCGATGGCATAATTGGTTGATAAGTGGAGAATTTGGTTGTAAATATTGGAAATCTTTTGCACAGGTGCTCCCATGATATAAGAGTTGGTTGGGTGTGAATATGAGGAACCATTGTGAATGTTGAGGGAGTAGAGCAGAGTGTGATTGAAGAGCATAACTAAGAGTTTGTTGAAAACTTGTGAGAGATTGTAGAAATGGCACATGTAATTTCTAGTGGGAGTGTCCATGATTTTCCACCAATGGGTATGACAATTGAAGAAAATGGTTTAGTATGAAAACTAAACCACTAAGTTTTTTGTGAAATAAGAGGGGGGCCAACTGGCCCAAGTTGTTGTCATAAAAGAAGTAGACTATGAGTAATTCAAGCAGAGTCGAGGCAGAAGTAGTGGCACAAGTTAGGCACGTCGACCACTAGGGAAGAAGGCTCCATATCAAGATAATAGGTGACATTCATGAACATTCCTGGGTTCATACCCCCATGTAATCCCAGCGTAACCCGACCCAAAATAACAAAGAATCAACAGTACCCAATTCAGATGCCAACATTGCCTATGGGGATGCAATGCACATTTAATATTGTGCCATGTTTAACATGAATGAAGTATAGTGATCATGATCTACTAGCATACACTTAGTGCAAAATGGATCCATTTGAAAAGCAAGATGGGAAAGGTAGCGACCCACTGGTGTGCACCCCATAGCAGTGGGAAATATGACTACAAAGGTCGAGGATTTTAGGCCTCATACACATGCCGCACTTTGGAAAGCTTGTGGAAGACAATGTGTGTAATATCCCAAATCCCGATATTTTCTATTTCTAAGCAAAAAGGCTGATACAACTGGGCATGCAAACTGCCATGCAAACACCCCTATTTTATAGGAAAAATTAGGGTTAGGGTTTGTGAGATAGAATGAACACTTACCACTGATAAGCTGGATGGACTACTCCAAAGAAAGTATGCAAGCACTGAGAGAATGGATCGGAGATGAACTGATCTCCTCTGCTTACGGTGAAGCCCCAGCAGCAAGACGCCCAATCAGGAAAGGATGACACCCTCAGGGAAGGAGGTGTCCGATGGAGCTGCGGATTTGCGGGGATGATAGCCTTTTTGTACCATAGAGAATTCCTGATACAAGAGTGATTTATGAGTCCTCTAGGTAGGATAGTGACTTGCTTCTGAGAGATAGCTGCTCACACCCCTGGAATCCCGAAACTGCTGATAACTGTTCCGGATGAGCACGGATGGATCTAATAATCACCGGGTACTAGAGAATGATGCTGATGATGAGAATGGTGCCTGAGTTTCGGAAGGAAACTAAGATCAGAAGGCCCCATAGCTGATTAGGGATTTCCGGCTAAAAACCCCCCCTTTACGGCTGCACACGTGTCCCTGCAACGATCTATACCATATTCTAGATAACTGAAGAATGAACGAAGAACAAGTGGTGAACCAGTATGGATTACCCTGAATAAGACTAGGGAATATGTTTCACTGCCGAAATCCTGTTAGCCGAAGACTCCGTCTCCAACCCCAACTGCTGTACTGCTATCCAAGAGCTCCCAAAATAATCATAATCAAAAGTGAAGTCTCCTCTCTCTTTATCCTCTATTTATAAAGTTCAACTGTGCAAAACCTAATCTTTGACCTAATTAGGTCATTTTATCTTCTAATTTGCCGTTGACTTGCATGCATGCGGATGGAGACTTAAAGAGTGCATGCATCATTGAATAATGATTGGATAGCATGCACAAAGGTGGCCTTTGGCCCTGGTGGCCATTCTTGACCAAATGATGATTCCCTAGATCTTCTATGGATGGCATCAGTCCTCAGCTGATTCCCTAGCTGTCAGTAACCGCTCGAACCCACAGGAATCACATAGGTTAGCGGTTTTGGGCCTCAAGGCCTAATTGGAAGAGGACATTACAGTCCTCCCTGCTCGAGATTGCTTGTCCTCAAGCAACTTCAAACTGGGATGCTGCAATACCTGTTCACCTTCCCAGGTGGCATCCTCTAGTGGTAGTTCTTTCCATTGAACTAAGTATTCCCTGATTACTCTGTTCCTGAGCTTCCTCTCTCTAGTTTGCATGATCCGTTCGGGAATCAGTATCATCAATCCTTCATCATCTAAAGGGGGAAATTTAGTGGATGGAGAAATGTGTTGCCTAAGGGTCTTCTTCAGACTAGATACATGGAACACATTGTGAATTTTGATTTCCTGGGGAAGTTCTAGTTCATATGCCACCTCTCCCACCTTCCGAATTATTTTTTAGGGTCCATAGAAGCGGGGTTTTAACTTTTATGATCCTTTCTTTTTAAGTGAAGACTGTCTGTAAGGCTGGAGCCTTAAGTAAACTAAATCCCCTACCTCAAAGCTCCACTCAATCTTGTGTTTGTTGGCATACATCTTCTGTTGATTCTGGGCTGCTTGTAAATTCTCTTTCAATACTTTCAGAATGTCCTGACTGTCCTGTATCCAATCCTTAGCCTTAGGATCCCTACTTTCTCCAAATGCCAAATCTGCATAGTCCAAGGCCTCATAACCATATAATGCCTTAAAAGGGGTCATCCTAATAGACATGTGATAAGTAGTGTTGTAGCAATACTCCCCTAGGTGTAGCCATTTGATCCAGGTTCGCTGCTGCCCTACTACATAGTTCCTTAGATATCCTTCGATCCACTTGTTGACTATTTCTATTTTCCCGTCACTCTGGGGGTGATAAATTGTACTAGTAGCCAGTTCGGTCCCCACCAATATGAACAGTTCTTGCCAGAAGGCACCCATGAATCTGCTATCCCAATCACTGACAATGGTCTTAGGTAACTCGTGTAATTTGAAGACCTCCCTGAAGAATAAATCAGCTACTTGAGCTATCGAGTAGTCTGATGATATCGAGAAGAAATGTGCAAACTTGGTCATTCTATCAACTACTACATATAAACAATCTCACCCTTGGACCTTGGGAAAGCCTGTAATAAAGTCCATGGAGATGCTTTCCCACTTCTGTTCTGGAATCGGTAGTGGCTGGAGTAACCCTGCTGGATGGGTGTTCTCAATCTTGTTCTGTTGACAGATGCTACATTCCCGAACATGCTGCATAATCTCCCCCTTGAGGCCCTTCCATGAGAACCTCTCTCTGATCTACCTGTAGGTCTTTAAGAAACCTTGATGCCCTAATAAAGGAGAATCGTGGGCTTCCTGAATGATATTTTTCCTCAATGTGGATTCTGGAATGAGGTATATTATGTCTTTGTAATAGATGATTTCATCCACAATCCTGTACCTATCATCCTGAATTTGCTCGTCCAATAATTTGCAAGCGAATTTATTTTTGGAGTATTCCACTAAGAGAAGTGCCCTCCAATCCGTGGATATACTACTGAGAGATAATGGGGCTAGACGCTTGGATAATGCACCAGCTACTACATTAGTCTTACCTTTCACATACTTGATCTCGAAATCATAGGCTTGTACCTTCCTGACCCATTTCTGCTGCTGCTCATTCAGTTCCTTCTGCTCCAGGAAATACTTGAGGCTGTTATGATCGGTTTTGATTTTGAACTTACTGCCCACCAGGTACTGTCTGAATTTTGTGAGAGCATGCAAGATGGCCATCATCTCCTTGTCATATATGGAGTAATGGCGCTCATAGTTCTTCAGTTTACCGCTCTTAAATGCAATAGGGTGATGATTCTGCATCAACACTGCTCCTAACCCTTCCCCTGAGGCATCACATTCTACCAGAAAAGGTTGTGAGAATTTTGGTAATGCTAGAACTGGACAAGAGCTCATAATAACCTTCATCTGCTTGAAAGTTTTATGTGCTAAGTCTATCCAAGTGAACGCTCCTTTCTTGGTGAGATCTGTGAGGGGTGCTGCAAATTGGGAGAATCCCTTAACGTACCGACGGTAATAAGTACATAGACCTAGGAACCCTCTCAACTCTGTAACTGTTTTTGGCACAGGCCAATCTCTGATAGCTCGGATTTTCTCCATGTCAACCTGTACTCCTTCTGCATTGATTACGTGTCCTAAGTACAACATTTCCTTCATGCCAAACTCACACTTGGACATTTTTGCATATAGCGAATGCTCTTATAAAATACTCAATGTTTCATCCAGGTGTTTCAGATGTTCTTCCCAGGTTTTGTTGTAAATCAGGATGTCATCTAAGAATACAAGCAAAAATTTACATAGCTGTGCTTGGAAGGTGTGGTTCATGCATGACTGGAAAGTGGCCGAAGCATTGGTAAGTCCAAAGGGCATGACCAAAAGCTCATAGTGACCATAATGATAGTGGAAAGTTGTTTTGGAGATGTCCTGGTCCCTTACCCTGATCTGATGGTACCTCGAGCGAAGATCGATCTTGGAGAAGTATTGAGCTCCCCGAAGCTCATCCATGAGTTCGTCAATTCTAGGAATTGGATACCTTTTCTTAATGGTATTTTTGTTAAGTGCTCGATAATCGATGCACATTCATAGTGTACCATCCTTCTTCTTGACTAGTACTAATGAGGATGCAAAGGGGCTAGAACTAGGCCGAATATATCCAAGCTCCAATAATTCTTTGATGGTTTTCTCAATTTCATCCTTGTACCTTTTGGGATGCCGGTAAGGAGTGGTGATGACTGCTTGGTATCCATCCTCTAGCTCGATGATGTGTTCAAAACCTCAGTTTGGTGGTATACCCGATGGAAGGTCCCAGAAAACCTTTTCATGTTTCTGTAGCAAGGCTTGAATGTCACTTGGGTGTTGTGTGCTGGTCTCTGGGGGTTTCCTGAAGGTGACCAAACATTCTGCAATCCATTCTATATCATCCTGTCGGAGCACTGCCTCCATTCTCTGTGATGAGACCAGTTTTGGGGGATAAGTGTTCATGCCCCTCAAAACTACCCTTTTGCCATCTGGCCCCTGGAACTCCATTTCCATTGCCCTGTAGTCTGTAGTGTATTTCCCTATAGAATAAAGCCACTGAACACCCAATACCACATGAGTATCTGCTACATCCACTACATAGAAAGAGTCTGTCATCTGATAGTTACCTAAGGCGACATTCAGTTTTGGGATCCGGTAGTTTCACTCCATGCTGGAGTTCCCGGCTACTGCTATAGTGAATCCATCAAACTCCTCAGTCTGAATAGATCTCTTAGCTACCCAAGCGGAGGCAATGAAATTGTGGGTGGCTCCCCCATCAATCAATACTCCTACTCTGTGACCCTGTACTACTCCCCTGACCCTGAGAGTATGGAATCTTGGTACTCCAGATAATGTAGCAATGAATCCCTCTGGTGTATCACCCTGGTGTGAATCCTCTTCTGTGGCCTCCTGCTCATCGTCATCCTCATCACTATCTGAATACACCTCAATGTAGTGGGCCTTCGCCTTCCCTGCACACCTATGTCCTGGTACCCATGGTTCCTGACAGGTGAAGCATAGCTTCTTCCTTCTCAAGTCTTTCCTAGTGTCCTCATCTAACCAAGTTTTCTTGGGCACATCCTGCTGGAAAGGTTTCCTGTCCTTGTCCCTAACAGGAAAATTGGTTTTCAGAGGAAATTTGTTTTTGGGAACTGAATCTTGAAGATCCCTTGCCCTGCTAATAGCATCCTACAAAGTGAGGGGTTTGTAGGCTTTCACCCATCCCCGTAGTGGCTCTATGAGGGCCTCAGTGAATAACATAGTCAATCTGCTCTCTAACACATCTGTTACCATAACGGCTAGCCTCTGAAATTCTGAAATGAAAGCTTCTGCACTACCAGTCTGCTTGAGTTGAGCCAACTCCCTGAAATGTATCTCTGGATCTTTCCTGTCAAACCTCTCTATGAGTTTCTGAGTGAACTCACCGTAAGAATGTATGGTGTTGTGACCCAATATCACCAATCCATGGTACCACCATTCGTGAGCTTCTCCATCCAGGTGAAGTGTAGGCAACTTAATGGCGTCTGTCTCTGTCATGGGGTTGAGTTGGAAATAGGTATCCAACTTTTGGACCCATGTTCTCACTGATCCTCCACGAGTCCCATCAAAGTTTGGGATGGTTAACCTGCCCAAGGTCTTTTGTAGCTCATAGTTGTGATTGAAACCCTTATTGAAATTATTGGGCCTGTTCCTACTCTTCATGTTTCAGAAATATGAGAAAGACATGGCAGCATGAAACTCATTCCCTAAGTCTCTGTACTCCTGCAAATAAGCCCCAAAAAGGCTCGCTAGGTTCTACCTGCATGACCGGGCCCCCTACTGTATCTGCCAAGAAGTGAGGCATGGTAGGCCTGATAGTAGTTCTGCTGTATATGTGCGGAGTGTTCTGGATGTTAGTGTACACCATATTTCCACTGCAGCTTGAAGATCCCCGATCTACCGGTGAGGGAGGTGTACTGTTGATACCTGTTTTTGGTTTCGCTAATAGTCTGTTGATTGCATTGAGGACTTCTTTTTGTCCTTTGGCCAAGTCTTTCAATGCAGATACCAAGCTGTGAAACTCCATCCGATCCTCCTTTTCTCTCATTCCTTTTCCCCTATCTGAATGTATACCTGTTTGTTCCATGTCTGAATTGGTATCTTCTAGTTGGATATCTTCAAATTCTTATGTGTATCTATTCTTCCTCCTCCTATAGGTTACAAAAGGATCTCCTTCTGTATTCATCTACTTTTCATCTCTTAAGCCCACAACTGGCTAAGAAAATAGCTCTGATACCAATGTAATATCCCAAATCCCAATATTTTCTATTTCTAAGCAAAAAGGATAATACAACTAGGCATGCAAACTGCCATGCAAAAATCCCTATTTTATAGGAAAAATTAGGGTTAGGGTTTGTGAGATAGAATGAACACTTACCACTGATAAGCCGACTGGACTGCTCCAGAGAAATTATGCAAGCACTGAGACCATGGATCGGAGATGAACTGATCTCCTCTACTTACGGTGAACCCCTAACAGCAAGATGCCCAATCAGAAAAGGATGACGCCCTCAGGGAAGGAGGTGTCTGATGGAGCTGCGGATTTGCAGGGCTGATAGCCTTTCTGTGCCAGAGAGAATGCCTAATACAAGAGTGATTTCTGAGTCCTCTAGGAAGGATAGCGACTTGCTTCTGAGAGACAGCTGCTCACGCCCCTGGAATCCTGAAACTGCTGGTAACCGTTCCGGATGAGCACGGATGGATCTGCTAATCACTGGCTACCGGAGTATGATGTTGATGATGAGAATGGTGTCTGTGTTTCAGAAGGAAACTGCGATCGAAAGGCCCCACAGCTGATTAGGGCTTTCCGGCTGAAAACCCCCCCTTTATGGCTGCACACGTGTCCCTGCAATGATCTATACCATATGCTAGATAACTTATGAATGAATGAAGAACAAGTGGTGAACCAGTATGGCTTACCCTGAATAAGACTAGGGCAGATGTTTCACTGCTGAAATCCTGTTAGCTAAAGACTCCGTCTCCAACCCCAACTGTTGTGCTGCACGTTGTGATGCTATCCAAGAGCTCCCAAAATAATCATAATCAAAAGTGAAGTATCCTCTCGCTTTATCCTCTATTTATAAAGTTCAACTGTGCAAAACCTAATCTTTGACCTAATTAGGTCACTTTATCTTCTAATTTGCCGTTGACTAGCATGCATGCGGATGGAGACTTAAAGAGTGCATGCATCATTGAATAATGCTTGGATGGCATGCACAAAGGTGGCCTTTGGCCCTGGTGGCCCTTCTTGACCAAATGATGATGCCCTAGATCTTCTATGGATGGCATCAGTCCTCAGTTGATTCCGTAGCTGTCAGTAACCGCTCGAACCCACAGGAATCACATAGGTTAGCGGTTTTGGGCCTCAAGGCCTAATTGGAAGAGGACATTACAATGTGTGCACAAAGCAGCTCTTGGCATGTTTTCATGGTGAATATTTGTGGCTAGACACAAAAGCGTCGGTCACCGTGGAGTTAACATAAAATATTACCGGGTTTCCCATGCAAAGACCTGATTCTTCGTAGTACTTTTGCACAAAGGACAATGAAAAGAGATTGGTTTCCAAGCAGAAGAATAAATATGGCCTGGATCCCGACAAACGAGCATATGTCGTAGATACCATCAATGATCGGGTAGTTTGCATTGCGAAGAATATTTTGGTCATTAAGGTGGTGCGCAAGAACCACCCCGTTCAATCTACATATGGGGTGATCACATGTGCAAAGCAGTGCACTGAGAGTGTACAGATGATCTGGTCATTATTCTTTCTCAACTAGTTAATAGATTACACAATGGTGGTACAGGATGGTAAGCAACTATTTACATACACTTGGTTGTTGATTTTGATTGCTTTAGTAGCATGGATGGAGTCTACAGACTATCAAGGCATGGATGTAGAGGTCTCTCGAGTCTGTAAAGGTGGGAGGTATCAAAACCTTTGGTATCTCAGCGAGAATGACCAGTTGAAGGATTGCAAAATATAGTTTTGGTTGTATTGGGATGCGCTATGGATCGCAACTGAGAATATTATGCGCTTATCTAAAGAAGCAGTGGTGAATATTGGCGGGTCACAAGATTTGCGATGGGCCCACATGTGATTCTGGCATACAAGTAAGAAGGGACCCAGAAAATCACTGGTTTCCACTCAATACAATCTAATTGATGAGGATCTAGACACGACAGTAGATGATTGGCCTATGGAGTGGAGAGCGTCGGTCAGTGCTGAAGAGTTGTCAGATGCTGCAGAGGGTCCTCCACTCAATGCTCTGGTGGATAAAGAATAGGTACAAGAAAGTGAACAAGAGTCACAGGAGGCATCTTCAAGGACTCTGGTGGATTCATATATGGATCGAAAATTTGAGGAAATGAGGACTAAGCACAGACAATAATAAGGAGAGGCGAGCAACATTACGCCAATGGCAGATGACACAGATCTGTCGATAGGGTTTCATGCTCTGTCAACACCCCTAATTCATCGATCTTGTTGAGCACCAGCCCATACAGGTTTTACCTTGTCCAACAACACTTATGAAGCAGATGAAGTCTCACCTGATATGTTCAAGGGAAAATTGTAGGAACTGCATTTCCACAGTAAGAAAGAGGGGTTTTTGTGCATCTATTGTTCAGCTATAGAAACATTACACAGATATCTAGGCATGATTTTTACTGTTACTTATTCATATCATAAACCATTAAATCACTTCAATACATTAGATCACAGCATTATGTTTACTTGGGAAAAGATCAATTAGCATGACATCATTTAGAACGCAGAGACATTGCATCATTCAGAAATAACAACCATATTGAATCATTCATATCACAACATTTAAACATAAAAATGGAAAAAAACTAGGCAAAGAGTTTCCATCAACATCCTCCCATGTCATATTAATCTACCCATCAACATAAGATATCAAAATACATCATCACGGTTGCGACAAAAACCAGGACTCGATCTTCCACAAAGGTCGAGAAGATCATGCAATCATGTTCAGTATCTAAACATATCTCATTCCTTTACTGGTATCATTCCTACTACATTCCTACTTCTATATATAATCTTGCACCTTTTAAAATATGGTCCAATTTACTCAACTCTCTAACTAGTTCAGACCAAAAACTACAAAACTATGACCAAGCCGACTCTTTTTCAACTTTTCTTCCTTGCGCACCCTCCATTTCATTGTGCACCATTCCTCTTGTTGTGCATCATCATTTCCTTTCATACCAAAACCTCCTGCCAACAATCATCAATCATTGCTGGTCAATCTCGTCATCAAAATATTCCAATCAAGAATGGATCCATATCACTATATACATGTGCATATTCATTACTATTCACTTCATCGTATTATCATCATCTTCTTCATCTAGGTATGTCAAACATCACTCTCCTGAACATGCCATCATAGGATATGCATCATCATGTACAAGTGTTCATCAAGTGTATAGGGTAGCATCATCAGCATATGTCATCATGGTGTGTAGGGTTGCATGCACCATAGTGTATAAGTTTGCACCATTACCATCATGATGTAAGAAACAAGTACATGCTATCATCAACATCATAGGGTAAGCATTATAATCATTGTAGATACAAACATACTACTTACTTCACTATTTGTGTACTTTTTTGTTTGTTTCATAATCCACCTTTTACCACTTCATCATCATCATAACTTTATGATCTTCATCAAGTTGTTCATCATTAAGAGAATGTCATCTTGCATGCTTCTCTTGTTCATACAATTGTACTTCATACATTTCAATTATCCCTTTTATATCTTCATCATCTTGCTTCTAGTTTCTCTCATGAGAAAGCCTCTTCAGGAGTGTTGTTTTCAAGTACTCGATGAGGAGTATGGTTTTGTACATACATAGTTGTCCTTGCTGCCTCCGCCAAAAGGTGCATAGGAATATCCTGGTCATGCAACATTACTTTTTTTGTTTCCATGATGGTTATGTTCTTTCATTCCACAACCCCATTCTACCAAGGATTGCATGGAATGCTCAACTCCCTCTTAATCTCGAACTCTCTGCAGAGTTCCTTGAATGCTTCCGAGGTGAATTCCCTACCATTATCTGACCGTACATTCTTGATCTTCCTATTGGTTTTGTTCTTGACCAAGGCTTTATATTCCTTAAACTTATTGAAAACTTCATTTTTCCCTTTCAAGAAATATATCCAAGTCTTACATGAGAAATAATATAGAAAGGAAACATAGTACACATACCCGCTTAATGAGCTAGAAGACATGGGTCTACATAAATCCGAGTGTACTATCTCTAGTATTTCTTTGGCCTTTCTCTCACTGCTAGGAAATGTCTTCTTTGCATTCTTTCCTTGTGCACATCCTTTTCAAATTCTATCATGATTTTCCCAAATCTCTAGAAGTCCAGAGATTGCTTTACTTTCCATCGGTAGTGCTTTGTAGTGCACATATACAAGCCTTCAGTGTCATAGTTCACTTGGTTCAATTGACTCATGAACCAGTGCTTGTTCAGGTTGTCCCTTTAGCTTGTGCAAGCCTCTGTATTCTTCTCCAATCACTGTTGCATCCTCTATTGTCTTCCCTCTATGCCTCATTAGAATGTGGCCATCTACAAATGCAACTCTAATTCCCTTTGCATCTAGTGTAGAGATGGAGAGAAGATTCTTCTTCAATCCTGGAACATATAGCACATCCTTCATCTTTAAGGATTTCCCAGAGTCAAGCTTGTATGAAGCTTCTCCACTTCCTTTTATGGGGTATTTGTAATCATCCCCAAGTTTCACCTTGTGAGGTTACTCATGTTCCTACATATTAATGAATGATTCCTTGTATCCCGTCATATATTTAGAAACTACAGTATCCACGTGAAAAACAATGCTTTTGTGTGAGATAGTGTCAGTAAGTGTTGAGATTAGAACATACTCTTCGTTTGAATCATCCTTCTCTCTTCTGAATCTTTTGTTTGTTGGTTCATTGTCTTGGAAACATGAGCATGGTATCTCCTTTTCCTGATGGGACAATATCTTGCAAAGTGTCCCTTTTCATCACAAGTATAACATCGAACATTTGAAGGATATCTCTTGGTATTATTTTGTTTCTTGTCCTTCTTCTTGTTTTGATGAAAGTTATCCTTCTTATCCTTATTTTTGAAGTTCTTCCTGGTGTGAACTATGAGAGATTGATCTTCAATTGCTCCCTTCTTCTCTTTTCTTGTCATGAGTTAAGCTTCTTCTTGTGCACATTCTTCTCGGATTCTACTGAAAGAGATCAGCCTCCTTCTTGCACAAATTCCTTGAATGAATGAGTCCCATGATCTAGGGATACCATTCAAGGTAGTCATTACAATTTCTCCTTCTTCAACATTCTCTTCAACTGCTTCAAGTTGTTCTTTGATTTGAGCAACCCTTGTGAAGTAATACTGTACAGTATCGGATTTATGTATCTTCACATTCTTTAACAGGTTCCTCAAAGTCATATTCTGGTTTATGTTCTTTACTTCGAACATCTTTGTCAAAGCATCATATACTGCCTTTGGTGTCTTGAACGAAGACATATGGGGGATTAAGTGATATTTAATAGAATATGTAATGATTATCTTGGCCCTAGATATGATTCTCTTATGAACATACTTAGCCTCATCTCCCTCTGGTTCTGGAACCTCCTTAGTGATGTACTGATCCAAATCATTTTGTTCAAGGATCAAGGAGATTATGTACTTCCATGCTTGGAATTTATCAGAACCTCCTAGATTATCCTCAAGCTGAGTATGGTGGGTCATATTTTCAAATTATAACCTCAAATGGAAATAGAAAATATTTATATCTTACCGATTTGAGGTGTCCGACTTGGTTCCGAGGCTGGCTGACCTAGGGTTTGTTAGAGAAACCCTAATTTCCAAACTTGGAGTTTTGTAATTTTGTTTGGACAGAAAGATGCACCTCCTTGAGGTGAGTTTCTCAACAAGGTCACTTTCTGAAGACTAAGGGGGGAATCCTATGAAACTTGATTCCCTAGTTTCTCTCAACACCAGTGACAAGGTCAAAAATGAAACTTCTTCAAATATGAAACCGCTTCCACCAAAAGATGCGCCCTGCTGAGGCGAGTTAGCCTAGCCCTCTTTTCTTGATGATCTGTGGAGAAAACACCTTGTACTAGGAATCCCTAGTTTCTGCAGTTGCATAGTTCCTTCTTTCGTAGAGGCTCTAAAATACCATGTTAGTTTTTCTAGATCTTATTAGCTTAATTAGGATCTTTGTCTGAAATAATAACAAGTACATCAATATGAATAAGATATAATAGATACACAAGACACAAATATTTTCACCGGGGAAAACATAAAGGAGAAAACCCAACAAACTTCCTCAAAATAGTATAGTCACAAATAATGTGTCATAAGATTATCAATCCCAGTAATAGGAAGTATTCAACAGTTATCTATCTCTCCTCCCTTGTCTCTCTCTCTCTATCATGAAAACTTGAGTGAGTGTGAGGTGTGCATAAATTATGTTGGAGGGTGCCTCCATATTTATACTAATAAAGTGACTGACCTTTTGCATGATTGGGATGACATATTTCACTAACTAGGTTGACTTCTCCTAGAGAGAGTCCAAATACACATTACATGATGTCACACTGGGAACTATTGCCTTGTCTTACAACAATGGTTGTACCTCAAGGTATAGACACAAAAAATACATCCCACAAGGAGGAAAACACATATCCAATGGGGGTACAAATACATACAATGATAATATAGATCAAAATATCTTTCGAAGTTACAAATACATCAACATCCTTAAGACTTCAACCTTGTTTCTCAGTTCTAGGAATATTTCAGCAACATATGGAAACTATATTTGCTCCTCCATCAACCATGAGGGTGATATTGTATTTATAAGCCAAAAGGGATGAAGGGAGTTGAGGATTATTTGGAGAGTTTAAGGGATAATCCCAAGAGGTTATCGGTTTGAATACCACTTATGTTGATCTTTTGGGATAAGCTTCCACGAGGGATTTCTTTTAGAACGATCTCAATCCTTATCTTTTTTCCTTTTAAAGGGCATTGATGCACTTTATAGATAATAAAATGGCATCAAGGAGAGGTGAATATTTTTATGCAAAGGCAGGAAGTGTCATCGATGCTTGTTGTCAATGTGCAACTTGCATCATCAAAGTCTGATGCCCATTGTAAAACGAAAGAATGTGTCGGGATTCCTGGAATTGGAAACCTAAAAGAAAGAACCTCATTCTGAGACATTTGATACAAATAATCCAGGGATTTAGGCAAGTTCAAGGGTACACATCATATTATCATGGCGATGAAAATATTTTTATGTAATATATTTCCCCCCAAAGTATGAAGCTAGAGGGATATGATAGGTGAAATACTTTGACAAATGTAGGTTGGAATTCAAGGCAAAATGTCCTCGTTTGAACTATTGATAAAGGAATTTGCAATACCATATACTCTAAGTTGTGTATCTCGATTGAATCATAATTTACTTCGGCATAATTTCATAAGAAAAAGGATGTCAATGTTGTTTGTATCACCTATCATTTTATCGCTTTATTAATTATCACCAGAACTCCCCTTTGTGATATCTTTTACTCTTATGAATTCCTCTATTACCATCACACTGATGAAATATCAATATGAGTGAAGAAAACAATGATGTAATTAATCTATATGGGTCCCTCCTAACCTCATACATTCGCGGCCATCTGTTGTCACATAAATTTTGCGAACCTGCGACATTTCAACATTTGTTACAAAAGGACATTATTGAAATGTAATATGTAACTCACAAATATTATTCTTCATAAGAAATCAACATGTGCAATGAAATAATGAATGACAAAGTCAAAATTTGGTCCACCCACATGGATTTTCAAAAGGCAACCTACACCACATCTCATGGAAAATTCTTTGAAATATAAGCGGATGTACCAATACGTGAACTTATAACTTCCATGACCCTTTAAAATATTCACGACTACATTTTAACTCCAAGGAATTTGAATTGGCCTCCATGACATTCTTGGGTAATTACTTTTCCTGTACTTATACCTTGAGGCCACTTCATGAGAGGGAGAATTCACATGATGAACCAATTGTTTGAACACCTCCCTTTGGCCTATAAAAGGAATCCATTGGCATGCATTTCATAAGGAGAAATTAAGATCAAGTTATGCTACAAGAATTAGTTTGAGAAACCTCTCTTTTATCATCATTCTCACCATTCATTATCACTCCAAGTTCACTTGAATTATTCCTCAAGAAGCTGTGAAAATTGAGTCACAGTAATTTGAGGACTAAAGCACAATATTACAAAAAATTTAATACAATTTACACACAAAATGACATAATAGTACTTCAATTAGAGGTTGCAGCTGTATACTATCAATAATCAATCAGAAGTAGTGATACAATGTCATACACTTGCATGAATAGAAATACAATTCGAATCCCAAGGAGGTCATTCGAATTGCACACATGAGAGTGGCTTAGCTACCAGTTAGCCACACTAGACACATTAGTTAACCACTAATCACAATCAATATTCGACTCTAACTAAATCAGAGGCAATAATGTCTAAGTCTAACTGAATAGAACTCAACTGCATGGAAATGAGTAGGTGAGGGCTCATGTATGACTTCAGTTAGCTCACATGAAGTGAACTAAATTGAACTAAGTCACCAAAAGTTGTTGGAGGCACCTTAAATCACTCCAGTTAACTGGGAATTTCCAAAAATAGACAAAATAGTGATGGAGGCACCTCCATAGCTGCAGTTTAACTTTAACTAGGTGAAATAACCATCAATTAACTCATCTGGGGCACTTAGTTCATGCATATCAACCCATATTTTCTCCATGATTGAAGGAGGAAGCTCAGTTAATCTCCTTGATTGAAGGATAAGACTTAGTTTTCCTCCCTGATTGAAGGAGGATGATCTATATGATGTTGATGTCACCAATTTGAGTCAATAACTTAGGATTAGTGGATAATTATTCAAAATTGACTAAATAAAGATGTGTGGATTGGATAATGACTCCAACACCTCCCCTTAAGCTATAGTCATGTGTAGGAGTAAAAGAATAATGTTAGGGCCACGACAACAAAGGCCATAGTTCACCCTGCACAAAAAGTAACTCTAAAATTCTCAAAACAAATGCTAAGTGTGGGAACAACCCCCCCCCCCCCCCCCCCCCCCCCC
>LPNX010692506.1:73437-192522 GCA_001517045.1 Pseudotsuga menziesii
CTCCAACAAGTCATTCTCAACAGACGCCTTGAACTCAGTGAATCTTTCAAGAACCTCGGATTTTTTCTTTAGGAAGAAAACCCAAGTGAATCTAGAGAAGTCATCGATAAAGGAGAGAACATACCTTGAAGCACTCATGGAGGTTGTAGGCATGGGTCCAGTGATTTCATAGTGGATCGGCCCCATAATACTTGTTTCATGGCGTTCCTTTCCCCGATCAAATTTGTGCTCAGGGTGTTTGTCAACAATGCAACCTTTGCAAATTCCATTGGAGGTTTTGATGGTTGGGAGACATTCCGCCATGGAATTTTTTTGAATTTTCTGCAAGTAATTGAATTTAAAATGTCCAAATATTTAATGCCACATCCTACTGAATTCATTCCCATGAGTTAGAAGAGTGGTGGGATTTACATCCGGTAAAAACTTGGAAAACTCCTAAGGTCTTAGCATGACGGTTCGCTAGACCTGTTGCAATGATTTTCCCAGATGCAATCTATGAGATCTCAAAATAATTCAAGCCAAAAGTAACACTCTTGGTAACTCCTATGTGTGTCATTTGATATACACTCAACAGATTGGAGGCCAAGGAGGGTACATACAGAACATCAAAGAAGTTTCCATGTTCAAGTTTTACAGTACCTTTTCCTTTTGAAATGATTTGAGAATCATCTCCCATGTGGATGGGAATGTTGTTGTCAGAGTATATGAATGAACATGATTCATTTTTTTCCACCATATGGTTTGAAGCACCGGAGTCTACAAGGAGAGCTCTAGGCGTTGTAATAGTTTCCATGAGGGCATGTCCTCTTTTTGGATGGATGTTTTGATCATGATTATATATCTTCCTAACACTGTTAGGAAGATTGATATTGTTCTTCTCAAGGAGAAGAGTCATTTGATCAAGATTTTTCTTCATGTAGGAATGTTCAGGGTGAAATCTCTTCCCGCAATAGGAACACTTGATATTTATTTGCCTTGGTTCCCTTTGTTCTTGTTCTTTCTTGAGCTAGAAGGCTCATCTTGCTGCTGGTTCTTCTCCTTTGTCTTGGGAGCATCAAACTTAGTATTTTTTTTTTTTGCTTTCCCTTACCATTTTTTGCTTTGGGCCCTCCAACAAATAGTACATTATCTTTTGAGGATCTGATGATTCCCATATGCAAAAGCTTGTCATGCTTTATTGTGAGAGACTCAATGAAGGAATTGAAGGTTAGCATATTCAAATTTTGGGTTGTTAGCTTCCCAGTATGGAATGTGGAAACAAAACTGAGTAATCTGGTCCAAGTTTAGAGAGAATGGAAAGAATGAGCTGATCATCCTCCTTTTCCAATTCACACTGCTTCAAATAAAGCATGAAGTGCTTGAATTGGTGAAGAAATCATTCAGAGTTTTGAAGTTTCCTGGGTGAAGATAAATCAGCTCATTCTCTAGCTGATAGATCCTCAGGTCATATTTATTATCAAATAGGGAAGAAAGTTGATCCCAAATTTCTTTAGGAGTCTTCAATCCCGCGATGTGGAAGAGAAGATCCTAAGAAATCAGAAGGCACAAAAACCCAAAAGCTTCATCAATCTTATTCTAGTATATTCCTTTGTCTACAACATGATTTGGCTCTCTCTCGGTGCCCATTGTGACTCTGTATATTCCCTTGGAACGCAATTG
Organism: Pseudotsuga menziesii; assembly: GCA_001517045.1. Taxonomy (NCBI): domain Eukaryota; kingdom Viridiplantae; phylum Streptophyta; class Pinopsida; order Pinales; family Pinaceae; genus Pseudotsuga; species Pseudotsuga menziesii. The sequence goes on from LPNX010692506.1 coordinate 75,097, forward strand.
AATCTCCATGTCCTCCTGCCATTGGTGGTAATCGAAAGGAGTAAGAGGATCCATAGAAGAGGCCATTTTTCTATTGTAGAGAATGCAATAGAAGTCTTTCAAAAAACCTGCAAAAACACAAAAGGGGAACTGTAAGGTTGGAAAACCTACACTTTTAAAGTTTTCATCACACCCAGCTTATTCAATCAAGCTAGCTTGATCAACAATTCATTTTCTTAGGACTTGCGTGGTAAAATTTCCTCTTCTGGTGCAGAGCTGGAATTTTTGAGCTTTTTGCTCAAATTGCATGCTAGATCTGTTAATAAATCTTGTTGGAGAAGAAGATCCTTGTCCCTCTATGGATCTGATACCATGTGAAAATTGAGTCACAGTAATCTGAGGACTAAAGCACAATATTACAGAAGATTCAAGATAATTTACACACAAAATGACATAACAATACTGTAATTAGAGGTTGCAGCTATATATTATAAATAATCAATCAGAATTAGTGATACAATGTCATACACTTGCATGAATAGCAAGACAATTTGAATCCCAAGGAGGTCATTCAAATTGCACACATAAGAGTGGCCTAGCTGTCAGTTAGCCACACTAGACACGTCTATTAACCATTAATCACAATCAATAATCAACTCTAATTGAATCAGAGGCAGCAATGACTGAGTCTAACTGAATAGAACTCAATTGCATGTCAATCAGTAGGTGAGGGCGCATGTCTGACTTCAGTTAGCTTAGATGAAGTTAACTAAACTGAACTAAGTCATCAGAAGTTGTTGGAGGCACCTTAAATCACTCCAGTTAACTGGGGATCTCCAAAGACAAAATATTGATGGAGGCGCCTTCATAGATGTAGTTTAATTTAAAGTAGGTGGAATAACCATCAGTTAACTCATCTGGGGTGCTTAGTTCATACATATCAACCCAAATTTTCTCCTTGATTGAAGGAGGAAGCTCAGTTAGTAGCCTAGATTAAAGGAGAAGACTGAGTTGGTCTCCCTGATTGAAGGAGGATGATCTAAATGATGTTGATGTCACCAATTTGAGTCAATAACTTAGGATTAGTAGATAATTAGGCCAAATTGACTAAATAAAGATGCGTGGGTTGGATAATGACTCCAACAAAAGAAATCATTTTTATTTATCACTCCAAGTTAGTTAAAGAACAATTTTAGAGACATAAAAGGACTCTCCAAAAGGGAGTGTTGGATACCATTTTCAAGTAACATTATCATAGGTGACAACATTGTATTCAATATTTTCTATTGGACATATACTATTTGGTTGAAGCTCATTTATTCTCTTTTTTTTCATGGAATATAGCATTGATAGTTTTATATCTTACTATTTCTTATTTCTTTTGCTTAAACATGTTATAATTGCTCACACTAACCCACATTTAATATGTTTCCTTGGTTTCAACTGACAAGGGAAGCCATTTTTTTCACTACAATGACCGAATGGAAAAGAGGGCTTAGGAATATGATTAAGTTTTGATGATGCCCAAACCACACCAATATTTTGGCATGCAACACCAATTTTAACTTGCTATTTGGAATCCCTTGTCACTATAACTATTGGTCCATACCAGATTTCATAGAGCATTTTCAAACATTTAACATGTTTTCTTTGAAGGAACCTAACAAGGCGAATAAGATACACGAGTTGTAGAAAACACTTGTAACCACGAATTCACCCACAAACATAAATATATATATATATATATCTGTGTGTGTGCGTGTGTGTGTGATACATATTTCATAGAGTTAGTATTATTGGATTCTGCAAGTATTGTTAGTTTTTCTAATCTAATTAGCTTGGTTATGATCTTTATATGAGAGAATAACAAGTACAGTAAGATACACAAGATAGATCATATACACAAGACACAAATATTTTCACTGGGGAAACCATAAAGGAGAAAAACACACAAACTTCCTCAGAATAGTTCTATCACAAAGACTGTGTCAAAATATTATCAAACCTAATAAGAATAAGTCTTATGCATATATCTATCTCTCCTCCTTCTTTCTCTCTCTCTTCATGTGAACTTGAGTACGTGAATGTATGTATAAATGAGGGAGGGTACCTCCCTATTTCTACTTTTCAAGGGACTGGCTTATTACATGACTGGGGCCGACCTCTTACCCTAACAGGGTTGACTTCTCCTAAAGAGACTCTAAAAATACATTACATAATGTTACAGTGGTGACTATTTCTCTGAATTATAACAAAGGCTCTACCTCAAGGTTCATACACAATAATGACATCCCGAAAGGAGGAAAAAAATATCTTTGATGGGGTTACAACAACATGCAATGATAATATACATTAGAATATATTTTGAAGTTACAAATACATCAACACTTTCTCTTAATTAGGAAGGTATTCTCTCTCTCTCATAGTCATCAACGCATCTAGTCCATTCATCATCATGGAGTCATCATCATAGTTGTTTCCATATTCATCTTCTAATCAATCATCGAATGGTACTATATGTCATCATAAGTTTCTATAGAGCCATCCCTTTTTTATGTTGGGTGTAGGCCTAGTCCTCATCAAGGTATTCATCATATCTTTGAGCAAGCCATCACATAGGTACATCCCAAGATCTTCTTTACATTTCCACAACAATAACCTGCATCTCCTACTTTCATCTCATCATATACAAATCATATCTTTTCCGTACACAAAAAAAACACACAGAGAGCATACAGAGCATAGCCTAGATGTAGACCACCTACATTCTGCAAAAATAGGAACATGCCAGGATCTAACCTGCATCTACCACTATGCAAGAATTTCCTAGGATCACACCAAGTGCATTACATCTCTCTAATGTCAACCTGCGTTCTACCAACATAGGAGAATTGCCCAGGTGAACACCAAGCGCCTTGTGACCTCATCATCTCCAACATGGGAACACACACATACAAGGATTGATGACGACTAAAGAAACTGCATACCACACCAAGATTGTTTCCATTGAAGTCAACCTCAAGAACTTATTACATCCAAACAACATATGTCTAGCATATTTTCTGTTCGAAAAACCTTCGAGGATTATTACATCCTAGTAACCTTCCACATCAGGATCCTTTTTACACTCGAATAACCTATATTAAGAATGATTATGTCCAAGGATAACTTATTAGCTCTGCTAGGACTGATTACATTCGAGGACAATCAATAGGACTTATTGCATTTAAGCAACCTGCTACACCAAGATCCTTTTTACACTTGAACAGCGTGTCTCATTTCCCATGTGAGATCTCATGCATTTGTGTCTTCTGGTCTTTAGTCATCTTCTAGAATACAAACATATCAGGATTGATTATTTCCAAGGATAATGTATGAGCTTAGTTGGGACTTACTACATCCGAGGACAAACTATGGGACTAATTATTCCCGAGAAACCTATGATCTTCACAAGGAATTTTACGCTCGGCCAACTTGTATCTTCAGTTATACTAGAAATCATCACTCTCTCTTTCGATGGGTCTCATTTTGGATCATACCAAGTATTTCTCTAAAGTACTTAAACTTTACTCTAGCTAAAGGCTTGGTCAATACATCATATATTTGCTCGTTCGTTTCCATGTAATGGAGCTTCATTTCTCCTCTCTGCACCATATCCATGATATTGTGGAACTTGATCTATATTTTGTTAGAATTGTCATGGAACATTGGGTTCTCTGATAGCTTCACGAAACGTTGATTTTCATATAAGATACAAGTTGCTTTGAAATGGATATCAAATAAATCAGACAGTAGCTTTCTCAACCATACTACCTCATAGCTAGCCGAGTAAGAGGAAACATACAATACCTTGGTTGAACTCAATGCCACTCAGGACTACTTCCTACTAAACAAGGAGAGCATGCCATGTCCCAAACTGAATCTGTAACCCGAGGTGCTTTTCCTATCAGTGGCGCTACCTACCAATCTGAATCAACATAATTGGCATGTTAATATTCTTATTCGTGACATACTTGATCCCATAATCCATTTTACCTTTCAAGTACCTCAATACATGCTTTTCAGAATTTACATGAACATGTCTCAGATCCATCTGGAAATGGCTCTTTGTGTTCATAGAAAATTATATGTTTGTTCTTGTATTCATAGAATACATCAATGAGCCAATCATATGACGATACATCATGGCATCAACCGACTCTGATGAAGCATCACATAGAATATTCAAGTTCGATGAAATAGATGTGGCCATTGCCTTGCAGCCCAGTGTTTGAAATATCTTTAGAATTTCCATTGTATACTTTCCTTGACCAAGGAAAATCCCATCTACACTCTACCACAACTCCATGCCTAAGAAGTAGTGCATCATACCTAGGTCTTCCATTTCTAACTTAGTATCAAGTCTCCTCTTTTCATTTATAATGAGTTCATCCTCTCCCATCAAGAACAAGTCATCGACATGTAGTAGGAGAATCACTGGTCTTTTGCCTTCAACATCAAAGTAAAGGTTGGAATCCACTTTAATCTTAGTAAATCCTAGGCTCACAAGGTAGCTATACATATTGTTTTACCATTTCCTTGATGCCTATTTCAATCCATACAAGACCTTCTTCAATTTACACACATGATTCTTCCTGTCATGTGTCTCGAATCCTAGTGACTATTCTACATATGATTCTTCCTCGACTACACCATTCAAGAATTTTGTCTTGAAATCCATATGGTGTATCTTCCATCTCATAACCATAGCCAATGCAAGTATAGATCTAATGTAAGTGTACCTCTCTACTGGTGCAAATGTGTCCTCATATTTGTTTTCCTTATTTCTGTGAGAAGCCTCAAGCTATGAATATTTCCTTGTATTTCTTGATGCTTGCATCTGCAACATGCTTGATCTTGTATATCCACTTTGAAGTCACGACGAACTTCCTTTTTAGTCTTGGAACTATCTCCCAAATGTCATTCTTTGTAATCGACTAATATTCCTCGATCATGGAATCCTTCCATTATTTCTTTTCTGCATCATATTCATAGGTGGAAGGTTCCTTATCAATGATGTCACACATCAGGGCCACATAGTTTTTGTAAGGATTTGGTGTTTTAATTTCTCTATGCATCCCTTCTAGAGCACCATACCTTTCTGTTTCTTCTATGATCTCTCATGCCCATGTTGGCTTCCTCTTATGGGATTCATTCTTGTAAAGTGTCTCTATAGGATCTTGTGGTTCTAACATGTCATGATATTCATTGTATTCTAGAATTACTTCTAAATTTTTGTACCTCACACTCTAATTCCTTCAATTTCCTCAACCTATTCAATAGGTAGCCTCTAGGATCTAGAGAATGTAAAGTCTTAATCAAATGTTACATCTCTTATGATCTCAATATTCTTGAATTCTAGGAAGTATATTTGGTATGCATTTGATGTATCACAGATCCTACAAATATACCCTTCCTCCCAAAAGGATCGAGTTTGGTCCTCTTATCCTTTGGGATATGTATGTACATCGGGCAACCAAATATTCTGAGATGGATGAATTCTTGTTTGTCTCTTGAGAAAGCCTCTTCCAGAGTCTTTTTTTCAAGTACTTGATGAGGAGTACGGTTCTGTACATACAAAGTTGTACTTGTTTCTTCCTCCCAAAGGTGCATTGGAAGATCCTAGTCATGTAGCATCGTATTCGTTGCTTCCATTATGGTTTGGTTCTTCAATTCCACAATTCCATTCTGCTAAGAATTATATGGATTTCTTAACTCCATCTTAATCCTAGACTCTCTGCACAGTTCCTTGAATTATTCCAAGGTGAACTCTCCTCCCTTATCTAACTATAGATTCTTGATCTTCCTTTTAGTGTAGTTCTCTACCAAGGCTTTGTATTCCTTGAACTTACTGAATACTTCATTCTTCCCTTTCAATAAATATATTCAAGTATTACATGATAAATCATCTATAAAGGAAACATATTACACATACCCGCTTAGTGAGCTGGAAGACATGGTCCCAAATACATATGATTGTACGATCTCCAGTATTCCTTTCACTTTACTTTCACTCCTGGGAAATGTCTTATTTGTATTCCTTCCTTGTGCACATCCTTTGCAAATGACTTCATTATTTTCCTGTATTTATGGAATCCATAAGACTTCTTTTCTTGCAATCTATAGTTCTCTATAATGCACATGTGCAAGCCTTAGGTACCATAGTTCACTTGGTTCTATTGACTCATGAACCAATGCTTTCTCAGGTTGTCCTTTAGTTTGTACAAACAATTTTCTAGTTCTCCAATCACTATTACATCATATATCATCTTTCCTTTAGGCCACATTATAAATTGGCCATCAACAAATGTAGCTTCCATTCCCCTTGCATCTAGTGCAGAGATGGAGAGAATATTCTTCTTCAATCCTGGAACATATAGAACATCCTTTATCTTAAAATATTTTCCATATTCTAGCTTATATGAAGATTCCCTGCTCCCTTTTATGGGGTATTTATAATCATCCCCAAGTTTCACCTTGGGAGGTGACTCATGCTCAAACATATTAATGAATGATTCTTTGTATCCGGTCATGTGTTTAGATGCCCCGCTATCCACAATACAATAATTTCTTCCATGTGCGACAGTTCCCGTAAGTGTTGAGATCAACACATACTCTTCATCTGAATTCTCCTTCTCTCTTCTGAATCTTTTGTTTGTTGGTTCATCCTCTTCAGCGATATGAGAATGATGTCTCTTCTTCTTGTTGAAGGAGTCCTTTTGCTTGGGACAGTCTCTTGCAAAGTGTCCCTTTTCATCACAAGTATAGCATCTAACATTGGAAGGATCTCTTTTGAGCTTATTTTTTTTCTTATCTTTCTTGTTGATGTGATGATGGTTCTCCTTCTTATAGTTCTTCCTAGTGTGAGCAATGATAGCTTGACCTTCAGTTTCTCCCATATTATCTTCTCTTGTTATGAGTCGAGCTTCTTCTTGTGTGCATTCTTCTCAGATTTGGTTGAAAGAGGTCAACTTCCTTCTTATACAGATTCCTTAAATGAATGAATCCCATGATCTTTGGATTCCATTCAAGGTGGTCATCACAATCTCTCCTTCTTGTACATTTTCTTCAATGTCTTCAAGTTGTTCCTTTATTTGAGCAACCCTTCTGAAGTGGAACTATATAGTATCTAAGTTTTGTATCTTCACATTCTTTAGTTGGTTCCTCAATGTAATTTTTTGGTTGATGTTCTTTCCTTCCAACATCTTTTTCAAAGAATCATATAATTACTTCAGTGTCTTAAAGGATGACACATGGGAGATGAGGTGATCCTTAATAGAATATGCAATGATTCTCTTCGTATTAACCAATTTATTCTTATGAGTAGACTTATCCTCATCTCCCTCTGGCTTTGGAACTTCTCCATTGTTGTATTGATCCAACTCTTTCTCTTCAAGGATCAGAGATATTTTGTACTCCCATGATCAGAAGCAATCAACCCCTCCAAGATTGTCCTGAAGAGGATTATGGTGATTCATCTTTTCAAATGAAAAACTCAAATGGAAATAAAAAATACTTAGATATTACCGATTTGAGGTGTCTGACATGGTTCCAGAGCTAGATGACCCAGGTTTTGTTAGAGAAACCCTAATTTCTAAACTTGGAGTTTGGGAATTCTTTTTGGACAGAAAGATCTGTCTCCTTGAGGTGAGTTGCTTAGCAAGGTCCTTTTCTGAAGAATGGGGTGGGAATCCTCCAAAAATTTATGCCTTAGTTTCTCTCAGCACTAGTGATAGGGTAAAAAATGAAACTTCTTCAAATCTGATTCTGCTTCCACCAAAATATGTGTCGTGCTGAGTCAAGTTATCATATCCCTTTTTTCTTAATGATTTGTGGAGAGAAGACGTTAAACTAGGGAGCCCTAGTTTATGTTGTTGCATAGTGCCCTCTTTCAGAGAGGATCTAATACTATGTTAGTTTTTCTAATCTAGTTATCTTGATTAGGATATTTATATGAAATAATAACATGTACAACAAGATACACAAGATAGAGAAAATGCACAAGACACAAATAATTTCATCGAAGAAACCATAAAGGATAAAGCCCCACAAACTTCCTCAGAATAGTTCAGTCACAAAGACTGTATCATAAGATGATCAAACCCAATAATATGAAGTCTTTTGCAACTATTTATCTCTCCTCCTTGTCTCTCTCTCTCTCTCCTCATGAAAACTTGAGTGAGTGAGTGTATGCATAAATGAGGGAGGGAACCTCCCTATTTATACCTTTCAAGTGATTGACCTATTACATGATTAGGGCTGACCTTTTACCCTAATAGGGCCAAATTGTCCTATAGAGAATCCAAAAATACATTACATGATGTTACATTGGGGACTATTTCCCCGATTTACAATGGAGGTTGTACCTCAAGTTTCAAACACAATAATGTCATCCCGAAAGGAGGAAATCATATCTCTGATGGGGATACAACAACATACAGTGATAATATACATCACAATATCTTCCGAAGTTACAAATACATCAACAAGTATTGTTATCATTTTTAACTTGACATCAACAAAAAAACATTGTCAAAATTGCATCAATTTATTAGGTATGAGAGGAAGTCGATATAGACAAGTTCACATGTTATACAGAGAAGTACAAGGTCAAGAATAGGCCTTAGTTTTGATTAATGAGTCATGTAACTATACATGCAACACACACCTTTAAATGATTCTCCACATATTTATAGAGATTATGTAAGTAGAAATTATTTTGAAAACATGATGAAGTCCTTTGGATGACAAAGTTTCCCACTAACTTGGAGTATTGAGCTTTTGAAATAATATTGTATTTTCTCTCTTGTTTGTACATTCATTTTTCCAAGGTGAGAGAATAATGTGTCATCTAGGTATAAATGTATGGTAGGTTTTCCTAAGAGGGGAATCTTATAATAAGTATATTCAAATGTTGAATCTAGAAGTATTGTTGAGACTATTTATGTGTATTGTCCACCAGAGTCTTTGTGTCTATTATCCACTAGTGTTAACTATGGTATATTTTGATGTTGAATATAAATGTATTATATGTCCTTTAGTATCAACTATGATCAATAGTATAATCACTAGTGATTGGTGTTGTTTGTAAAGCATCAAGAGTCATTCTCCATACTTGTGTTGTATCAACTTGGGACTTATGTTGTATCAAGTCCTATCTGTATCCCCATGTATTGAGGTGGGATGCTAGTAATATAGAATTATGTATGTTATCAATTCTATACTTGTGTTGTATTAATTCAATGATTCTCATAGACAATACCCTATGATAGGGATATCCTTAACTATAGATGGTCTTGTGTTGTATCAAGACTAGAGACTTATGTTATATCAATTCATGATCCTAATGAAATCATATAGAAAATGGATACTCATTCAGGTGGAACTCCATTTGTTGAGGTGGCATGATTTTCTTGGTAAAGTGGTGATAATATGTGGTATATTACTAATCATGGTCATTCGATATGGATAAAACTATTAAGTCTCCTTTAGAGACTTATCACCTCTAGAGTGAATTACTTTAGAATATGACTACATTGTTCGGGGTAATATATATGATCATCAGTACATGTGAAAAATATTCTGAGTATAATATGATAAGATGGATAAATAAATACACATGTGGGCCATGCAGTAAATGATAAAGAGATAAATCATAGAGAGAGAGAGAGAGAGAGAGAGAGAGAGAGAGAGAGAGAGAGAGAGAGAGAGAGAATTTTAATTTCCTAAATATAGCTAAGTATGTTGCAGTTGTAAAGACTCAATTAAATATGAATGCCTCAATCGGTGCCTCAGTTAAATCTTATGTGTTTTAGTTAATTAATAGAAACTTATAGTGGTCCATGCAAATTTTTTACATGGAACACACTAAGGGTGAAGCACTGATGACACTTAAGTTAGTATGTTAACTAAGTGATCAACATTCAATTAACTAAGAATATCAATGCAAAGTTAATAATAGTAAATACGTGATTTTCATGGATGGAACTAAATTTGAAGAACTATAACTTTAAATTAGCTCCCCAACTTAGTGTGCATGAATTTAGTTGAATATGAATTTCAGTTCAAAATTAGTTAGCATTCAAATAAAATATATTCTTGAAATGTAAGATGCATGTATTGAGCATGGAGGAAAATCTAAGACAATGACTTGGTACAAGTGTGGGAATGGCACTAATGTTTGAATGGAGAGGATCCCATACCCCAGTGTTGATTCTCCTCCATTCAATTTGAATTTATGAGGCTCTATGAGCATTCATTTTGAAACATATTCAATATTCCTTGCATGGAAGGTTGTTGTAACTTGTTATTAAAGTGTTGGGAACTTGGAAAGTTAATAATTAGAGTTTTTGTGGATATATCTTCTCTAATGATGAGGTGATATCTCTTATTGGGAAATGTACTAATGTGTGGTAAACCATTTTCTCCAAGTTTATCTATTATACTCAAAGAATTTCTAGGTTTTTCATCCTTTGTATTTGGATTTTTTTTCCAGGGTACATCTTTTCTCATATGGTTGAATGATTTGTGTGGCTAATTTTTTTACAAAGATTCATATGTGCAGTGATTGATTGATAAAATTCTTAAAGTTTGAATCTCTACATGTTTTCTCAAAACATTGACATGGTATCAGAGCATAGGGCATGAAGGATATTAGTTTTGTGCATCAAACTTAAGCTTACGTGATCTTTAGGAGTTGAGTAAAGTTCGAGAGCCATGACATCGATCTTCATCTGACCAGAAGACCGACTTGAATGCACTTCCAACTTCAACACGTGGAAGACGATAGTATTGAACATTCTTGAAGAACATAATCTAAATGGTTGCATTTCCATAGTGGTGGAGGAATATACATCTAAGTAGGGAACATCAATATTCATGAAGAACCAATATTTCTTGTATTGGAGTAGTAACGGAAGGAGATGGTCTTATTCAAACCACTTGATGGTCTCCCATCCGCATGGGAGACATTCTTGGATGTGGTAAATGGATGAGAATATAATCCCAGCATCGAGAGGTTGTGGAATAATAGCATTCAAGAAGAGGGGTGAGTCCAAAGCAAGACAATTTGCACTAAAGAGGAGAATATATTTCCCGCATGGAAAGAATGAAGAAAGGGAGAAATCCATTCACTCCAAAGAAGTTCTTTTATGCAAAGAAGAAGGAGTTCAATAAAGTGTTTAACAAATCAAAGCTTCATTGCTTCCATTTTCAAAATAAGGACCACTTTGCACAAGAGTGTTATGCAAGGAATGAGATTGAATAAAGGCTTCATGCATCCACTGTTGTAGAAGGAGGTGAACCTTCTCAGAAGAAATTATCCAAGAAAAATTATGATATAGAGTGTTTTCTTTAGTGAGGAATATAATTCTCTCTTATGTGCATGGGATCCATATTCCTCATGTAGAGACTTTCTAACTCTTGCATGCACTCAAATTTGTAAGTAGATCAAGTTTGAGAGACTCCAGGAATCTCTACAAGGAAGCAAAGATCAAGAGGGAGACTGAAAAACAATGAAAGATAAGAACTTTTATTTTTATCATATGATGTTATAAAAATTAGATTTAAAATTTTTTGAATGTATTTCATTACAGTCATATAGAAATCTGAATTCCTTGGATTTGGAAGTGTGTTATAACATGATGATAATATACATCGATGTCTATCTTTTATTAGGCAGGTTGTAGACCTTATGAAGTCCATATTATAAGATATTATATACAAATGGTATAGACTTATATATGACTGATATAAGGCTGGATAAATTGAATACAAGGCTGCAAATTTTATGAACGTAGGGCTGCAAGATTGTTCATGAGTTTTGAACATAGGGTTGCATGTTTGTTTCATAAGATATAAAGATGTGTGATTGTTCCATGAGATATTAAAATGAGGCTGCATTCACAAGATATGGTATGGTAATTGTATAGAATTGATATGGGACTAATATAATACTAATATAAGGCTGAAAATCAGTACATGATATTAGAATGGGTTATGTTAAAATGGTTTCTTAATATATGTACATAACTGTGTAAATAATGGTTTGAAAGTATTCATGTGAATAAAATTCATGAGTATGAAATGGTTCTAACAATTTGAATAATGTATCTTGTAGAGAAAATAGATATGTCCTTACCTACAATTAAAGAATGACATGCATGTGGAGTCATTCCGATGGATAATCCTGAAATAGATCATATCAAGAGGTTCCTATGTTTCTTAGGAATTATACAAAATAGATACTATTATGAGATATGAGAAGACTCCTAAGTATATTTAAATTATATTATAATTACATTCATTTGTCAAGAGAGATTTAGAAATATATGAGCATGATTCTTTGTGGTGGAGGACCCATATTATGATTCCCACGTTCTAATGGTGAGAGGGAGAAGCTACATTCGCTAGCTCCTGAAAAACTAGTGAAACTAGTTGATGTATCTTATATTAAGAGGATTCCTACATGATGCTCAAATTCAAAAGGGAGCTGAGAAAAGTATTCAAGAATTTTTTTTTGATTCTTGCAGTTAGAAGTGTGGTAGTCACTAGATAAGATTTTCCTCAGTTAAGGAAAATATACATTAGAGATCATGAAGAGTTTCAAGATGATGAACTATAAGTCCATGGCCACACATATGAATATGAATTTGATTCTTATTTCATAATTGGAGGATCTCAAAGTCATTTGAGATGTATTTGGTTAGCACCATGATCGATTAAATGCTTTGTAGTTTGTACATAGACATGTATAATAAAGAATGTGTTTTGGTACTATTGGTAGGAATTTTTGGTGTAAGTTAGTTGCGCAGCGTAAGGTCAAAGATGTTGCGCAAGGTGGAAAACGCTGCACAAGGAGGATTAGCTATATTTTATATATTTTGTATATTTGGACCACATTATGTGGATCATGGTCATTATTTTGTAGATTCCGTTAAGAAGTAGTTAGGCAGTTGGCTTAAGTGGACCACCAATGTAAAGGTGCAAGCCTATAAATAGATGTAGAATTTCAAGTGTTAAGTCTTCTGGGAGCTTTTTGGATTCTTAGAGATTGAAGAATTGCTTTGGATATGTGTATGTGAGCTGAAGAACTATTTTGGAGAATCTGTGTTTTGCTGTGAAGGTTAATATGACATGACGGAGATTGAGCAGAACCATTGTGTCTTTTTCTATCTTCGTATTTTCCTATTTTCTACGATCTAGATGTGAATGTGATGTGTATTTGTCAATGATGTAATGTTTCTCTGCTATGAATGATGATATACTATTAGATCTGTTTATGCTTCAATTTATCTTCTACAATCTGAGTATGTTGATTTGATCCACTAAATGATGATATGATCATGTTAATGCATAATCTAAATAATTAGATCTGTTGAATAATGATGCACTTAGTTGACAAGTAGATGCACGGTCCTCCTTCATACTGTGGAAACTTGGTTCCTAAAACTCTCCCTCAAACATCTCGGGTGAGAATTCATCTGTTCTGTAGGTGTTTTCAGATGGGGTAAAGCCTGTCTGGGTTGGTGCTCAAGGAGATGGCAGTGGTTAAGGTGTTGATAGAGAAGTGAAACCCTGTCGACGGGTTTTATGTCAACAAATGGTTTTGTTGTCGGGACCTTAGTACGAAGAGGAGGGAGTACATGTTGTGGAATCCGATGAGACTGTAAATCTAAGATTTGTTTGACCAAGACGAACGGGAATTTGTTGAGAAAGAGAATCAGAACCCTCGACTGATGATGGAGAAGTGACAAAAGAGTACCTACATTCTGCTCCACATGAGTACTTTTTCTCTGAGTTTCTGATCATCTTATTGTTGAGTCGTAAAAATACCACATTTTTATTCATCTTTCATATATCATTTGTCACCATATTCCTATTTTATCCTTCAATAAGACCATTAATATCCACCATTTTCATGAATAAATATGGGTTAACTTATTATTTTCCAAATCATTTATTTTTGGGTATTTTGAGTGAATTTGTGGTTAATTATTAAGAAAAATAATATATTTTCATTATACCTCAAAGTTGGGTGAGTTTGGCGATGATTACAGGTATATTTGAAGACTTTAACAAGCTCAAAAGTCACCACCTAGCCTCAAATTCCAATTTCATCTTCAATATGTGGGCTAACTTCAAGGAGAAGATCATGGAAATGTGGATAGAATATCTCATCCAATATTCGTTGGAGGATTTGAAGGGATAAGGTGAGAGAAAAGTGAGTGTGTTGAGGATTTTGAGGGATAAGTTGAGAGAATAGTGGATCTTTAATAATGATTAGTTATCTTGAATTCATGTATAAATAGGAGTGCTCTCTCCTCATTTTGAAGGAGAGGCCTCTCTATAGAGATAGAGAAATAGAGAACTGGTTCATCTTTTTGAGATAGTCATAGATTTGATCCTGTTGTAATATATTTCATATTTTAGAATAGGTAGTTTGATCTCTTCATATTTTGATGTCTTGGTTATGAATTAGTTGCGTTGATTTTATGTGAGCTCACAAGTTAATGTTGATTGTTTTATATGAATTTATTTCATGCAATATTATGCTTCCTTAGATTAGATTTATTTCGTGCAATTTCCTACTTTTCTAGATTAGATTTATTTTCATGTCATTTCCTGATTTTGCAAGATTAATTCAATTTTAGTCGCATGTTAATTTCATTCACCTAGATTAAGTTAGCAATACTCTGCCCTTGCATATATTTTGTCTATACCTCACAAGTTTACGCTCTCTCCAGGTTGACAATTAAATCATTGGATATATGTTATAAATTGTTTAATGTTTCTCACCAACATTTTGGCACCATTGTCGAGGAGGTGCTAAAAGGGATCAGAGTTTATATAGCTAGATAGTTTGTTTTTTTACATAGAAAGGGGGAGGGGAAACCGTAAGACGCAAGGACAACTTCACTACGGAATTTCCGAAATTTCCGTGGTGTAACAGCCATATGCATCCGCTTTAGTGGGTCACCCCAAAGCCTTGTTGTTTCCACAAGTGTGTTTACTTTTCCTACAAGAATGTTCTTTCATTTTCTGCAAATGTGAGTTTGTTTTTATGCAAGTTTTCTTTTACAGTTTTGTAGCGTAAAGTTTGGATTGCTTTCATTTTTGAGCTAGCCTTTATTTCATACTAACTTGTTTTTAATTTTATATATGTTCATTTTTGTTTTGTACATATTTTTGTGCACCTTTTATTTTTGTTTTATACTAACTCATTTTTTTTTTTGCATTTGTCCTGTACTCATTTTTTCATTTTTTTTCTCTTTTTAGCACTTGATTTGATATTAGTAAAATAATTTTAGGATGAACATAAGCCTAGAGAAACTCACCTAAATCCTAGCAGAAGCATGGATCTCCTCTTCTCAAGAAGATGAGATATTAATAGTAGCTAAAAGATTTACTACTCCTCCTGAAGTAAAAGAAGAATCGACATTTGAAGAATTATGCACATCATATCAAGAGCAATTATGTGAGAAAAAAATTGAGAAGGATGAAGAAGGGATCTCGGGTGATCAAAATCATGAAGAATATCATGCAAACAAATGCTACATTGAACAATGTTTTCAAGTAAGTACTAGGATAGATTGGTTTTGTTTTCACTTTTATTTTATTAATTTTCATTTTCAGTATTTAATTTTCCATATTACAGCATATTCTGGATTTAGTTTTCCAAAATTAAATCTTAATCTTTGTTTACTCTTGTTAGATAGATGGTTACAGTGGAAATTTCAGTTTATGTAAATAATCTTTAATTTTTAATTAAAGTAAAGTAGGTAGGTTTTAAGTTTTGTTTCCAATTTAAAATTAGCATGTAGGATATCTTAATTTTCTTTAATATTTCTATTTGTTAAATTGTTTTAATAGTTTTAATTACTATTGTTTTTAATTTTGTTAGGAATTAAAAATAATTTTAATCTTTTAAATCTAAAAAAAAAATTATGAAAATTTTGCTCTCTTTTCATTTTCATTTTTCATTTAATAAATTTTCTAGTCATCGTAGGAATAAAAATGCATTAAGAATTAGTTTCTTTTAACAATTAACAATAAAATTAATTAATTAATAAACAAGTAAAAAATAATAAACAAATATATATACTAGTTTGCATTAAGAATTATTTAGATTTTAATATTTTGAATCTAAAAGTACTTTTTAATCTTTTACCAGGAATAGTATCATAAAACAATGTTTATTTTAAATGTTAGTTTTAGTTTTTCTAAAATTTTTTTGTAAAAATAGACCTATAAACATTAAAACATTTTAAAATTAAAATATTAAAAATTAAACATTAGTATATCTAGATAATAAATTTTTTAATATATATATATATATTGATATAATATAGATATATTTAATCAACAAAACCTNAAAATAAAAAACATAAAAGAATATATAATAAAAAATAATAATAATAATAATAAATTCTGAAACCCTGCATGTACATTCCCATCTTTTCACTTGTTCCACTTTTTGCATGCTAAACCTGGAGTAAAACCTGCAATTGAAACAAATATACAAACGATATTTCTTGGATGTGTGAGTCTACAAAATTGTTCATCATCTGTTGCCACCCACTATTTGTTGACGCATAGAATGGCACACGCATGTATTTTTCTTCGATCCCAACTTCATACCTACAAAATCGATTAAAACAATTAAGAAAATCAAAACTGGAAATGAAATATTGCATTTTTGCAAAACTGGCCCTTGGATCCTCTGAGCTGATCTGAAGCGAATTAATCTTATTGATTCGGGGTGATAGCGCCTCTCTAGGATATATGTTTTCTTTCTCCACCCGATAGAGGAGATTCCGCTCATGAAAGGTTTTGGATGTTGAACAACGATTGAAATTTTGATGAACACACTCGTTGTCACAAAAACTCCCAATTGATGATTATCTAATCCATCCCCATAGCCATATGATCATAATTCACGTTGAAGTTGGTAGGATTGGAAGTAAACACCTACCTCCTTAACCGCAACTAACACATTAAAATCCTTAACCACAGCCAATTAATAGTTCAACAAATCATGGTGTATGGAACCAATTTATGCGCTTAATGCGAAGAGAAGGATATTGTGTGTGTCATCTCGCCGTGGTTTTGAGATCCTTTACATTCCTGTTTTGGATGGCTAACAGCTAGTTCTATCTTTAGTTAAATTCAATAACTCATTCAATCTAATGAATAGACTGCTAGTAATTACGAGATTGTGGATCACTGAAGAAAATGACTTACCAAATGAATTTTCCATGTGTATCCACAAATTTAATGATCGATCTTTCCATTTCCTCTGCCCATAGTCGATCGATGCATCATAAATTGTAAATACAATAGTAAAGGGAAAATCCTATATAATATGGCTAGTTTTACGCCCCTCTTTCTCTCTACAGTTGGAAACTGAAACAAGCAAACCTCTCCCTTCCATGTCAATCAATCGGACCCAGTTTAGATAAGTACTTCATCTCGGTCATCGATCAAAGAAATCTACATTAAGTGAAAGAGGGTACTTTTTCTTAAGAGTAATCTTGTTGAGCGCTCAGTAGTTGACCCCTTAACTTTTTTGGGATGGGATATAAAAACCATCCCTTTTATTATGATTACTGGGCATCTGGTAATCTATACGGGAAAAGATACCCTGTTGTTAACAACTATTCAATTCGCCTCTTAAGCTAAACCATCTCAGGTCCATAAAGTTCATATGATGCTCGAGCGATCTTGCACCTGGCATCAACTCGTTGCAATGGTCAATGGTTCTCCTGGGTGGTATATACAAAACTCTGCTAGCATACAGTTCTGGAACTACTGAATCACTTCCTCCACTTTGATTAGTCCCCCAGTGCATCTGATACCCCAAAAAATACAAGCTTAATCCAAAGTCGAGGGATAAACAAATTTGTTTTCCATGCCAGTGGACAAAAAGGGCCCAGTGAGCGGATTCGACCATCGACATCCATGGAGGCAGCACAATGGAGGAGCATGAACGTTGAGAAGTTCCTATTGAGTTTTACCTTATTGTGTAACCAGGATTTTCCTTTTTCATTTTAGGCACTTGCTGTAGTGTTTAGGATCGTTTTTAATGATTTCGTTATATTACTTTTTATTTGTAGATGAAGAATAAAAAAAACTCAAATCAAGTGTAACCTGGGTGTGAGTTACATCAGTTTAATGGCATACATGGCTGGCCATAGAACGGGATCGAAGTCCACGTTCTACAACACACAATAATACTTTTTGTGTTGTTTAAATTGAAAATTGGAGGAGACTGTCACACTATATCAGTGCTCAACAAATTAACAACCCATGATTGTGTGAATTTTACGGATCTTGAGAAACCCGATATGCTTTCCCCATACCGAATATATTGTAAAGACCATAAGGGTTAGGAACATTATGCATATATACAACATTCTCAATACTACAAGTCAACAAACATCTACTTAGTCAATAAATGACAAATACTTACTGGTCAACATTAAGTATTCTAGGTACGTACTAACGAAATGAATTAAAAAAATGACACTATGTAATATAACCAAATGAAACATCTAGGCGAGGAGATGAAGAAGCACACATTTGCAATAGCATAAGAGAGGCTAGCCAGTGCTTTGATATAAGCCTATGTATGAGAAATGCTCATCAGAAAGTGTACACGAGCAGCATAGAACATAAAAGAACTCACATATGCACACATATTATTTTATGAAATGACTGATACAATTATAGTTTTTATAATTTGTTATGGCATCTAATTTATTTCAACAAATTTTTTTTGGTCTCTTCTTTTTCATAACTGTCAATTGCTGAAAAAGAAACTATTATAAATGAACCGAGAAAGAAAATATACACATATTCTTGATAACTGAATTGAAGAAGAGACCCAGTTTACAGAAATTCATTGTCTTCTTACAGAGCTTCTACATCAATCAATCGGACCTAGTTTAGTAAAATTGCAAATCATCTCAGAGAAAGCATATTCATGATATGCGAAGTTCTACCCCAAAGTGAACAATAGAGATAAGACAGGGTGATGGTGCATCAATCCAGTTGATGGAATGATGTCTTCATTTGTATTTTAATATCTAGAGCTCAGTTTCTGGTTTAGTATGTGACTGTGCTGAGTTTAAGCAGTCAACTTAGACGAGAAATAAGGAGAAGCTAGAAATCGACGTCGAGTATTGCAAAAGTTCAGTAAATGTGTCGCAATAACATATAATGGAATAATTCCAGTTTTTAAGGGTGATCTTAGGTATATGCAAATGGAAAAGGTGAATGAACTGTTTTAATCTCAATGGATTCCACCACGCCTGGCAGGCATGCAGGATGGGAGACTCACGATTTTCATAATATGTAAGGTAATATTGTTATTCTACTTCAAATTTGTCTGCTAAGCTCTGCAAAATGATGGAATAGCCTACCCATTAGAAAAATAGACTCCACGGATACAATTCTCATGATTTTTTGAGCTGAAAACCAACCTAGTCTAAACTTCGAAATCAAATAGATATTGAATTACAATATAGGCATAATTGCTCCTGTGGGATGATTGTTGATAGAGGAGAGGTCAGGTTTTGAATGAAGAGGAGCGCGTTCCAATAGGTACACATGACTGACAAACAAAGGTCGCATGCATGATTTGGGCCGAGGCAGGAAAGAGTAATGTATCATCTTATATATTTTGTCATGCTAAATTACTAAACTGTCGTTGCTTTTGTTATGCAGAATAGATATTTTATAGTTTATAGTTCACTTATATTTTATCTAGGATTTAGATCTATATGTTTATATCATACACTTATATCTAGGAAGTAGAAAATAGTAAAAACGTCTCCACTTGGAGGTGCTCTCTAGGTGCTTTTTAGAGATGAATGAATATTGCATAATGCATATGTAGAAATGGGTATTTATTTTCATAATTAATGTATATCTATTTGAAGATTACATAATTAAATACTATATGTTTAATTTAGTGACGGCGCATATAGTCGATTCATTATGTAGGACTATATGCTTGAATATATGCACGATTGATTCAGTTGAATATATAGACAACTGCTTATATCAGCTTGTAGGATCAATATATATTTAGGATACTATACCATACCATACCCAACTCAACTGATCCTACAACTTGAATATATTCATTATTCAAAGTTGATCCTACAGACAATGGCACATATAGTCGATTCATTATGCAGGAAGAAGCCTATAGTTATGACAATAATAGAAACCCTATTCTATTCTAGAGCAGCAAAATTACATTGCTAATTATTATTTTACAGTTAGCCAAGCCCATCTATGACATGAATGGAGTGCATTTCAGGTTTTTACTATGACATTCTAAAACAAAAAAAGGTCTAAATCACATTCTATTTTATCTTCTTTGAAATCAAAGGCAGATGTTGTCACAGCTCAGCCTTCTTCTTGATTTTTATTTTTTGCACAGTGGGACGTGGCACATCATCGATTTGGGGGAGGTAGGTGTTTTTCTATAATTTTCATATAAACCATGCCATTTGGTATGTATTTCTGTGAATGATTATTCAGACCTCCAACAACATGTCCATTCAGACGTGTACTTGCATGGTCATTCAAACTATCAAACCTGTCACTTGTTTGAACACTCCAAATCATTAAGATAGTCTGCTTTTAGAGGGGTTGACCCTCTCTCTCTATTGCTCAATCATTACATAAGGACGCATTCATATTTGTAAAAGGAGGATGTAAAAACTATGGTTTTTGTTCTAAATTCTTTTTATTACAAAACAATCAAAAACGTTAGAAAAAAACACATACAAGTAAAAATATAAATATTAAAAAATATTATAAATTTAAAAAATAAATAAAATAAAAATATTAAATAACATAAAACTAATACTTTGTTTTTATTAATACCTTGTTTTATTTTATTGCAAAGGAACAAAAGCATAAAAAAATTAGAAACTATAAAATTAAATTAGTTTATATATATATAATACAAATATTTACAAAATATATTTTGTTCTCAAACAAAAAAAATTAAAAAAAAATTACAAACAATTTAAAATATATCTATATCTATATATATGTGTGTTCTTTTCTCTAACTAAATAAATTTAAAATGGTTATGATAAATGAAAAGATACAAATTAAATAAAATTAAAATTAAACAATACATATAAATAAATAAAAACTAAATAAAATACATATAAATAAATAAAATTACAAATTACAAATGAACGTGGATCTTCTCAAAATCAAATTTTATGTTTGTTGCGCTAATTTGTTTTCGTAAGTCAACAAAAGAACGGGTTTTGACAAGAAGGGTTGCTTAATATGCATTTCTACTTTCAGGTATAAAAGCATTTTATTTATTCTCTTTAACTTTTATCAAGCACATATTTTCCTGTATTTTCAATGCTCTCGCAAGTTTGTTGTAGGAAAATGATAACCTTTTTGCAGTTTCAAAGATGAACGAATGGCAAGTTCCAGAATCGCATAAAAAGTTTCACAAAATTTTTCCATTGAAATCTCAAAGGAGTTGAGTTTTCCCTTGTGTATGTCATGACATTTGCTGCCACAAAGAAGCTTTTCAGAAACCAACTACGCCATGTCATGATTACTTATCCTTCTCCTTCCAATCCTATTCACCATCCATGTTAGAGTCTATTGTTTCACTGCCTTATATATCATGACTTCCTGCATGTATACCTTTTATGAGTGATACATGTTTTTCGTAGTTTCCAAGTTCATCCTTTCCTTATGAATAAAACCAATCAGTTTCCTTTCCATGACTACATTGCTTTGTTATCCCTGCCATAAAAACTGTTTGACTGTGAGATCTTTTATCTATAGTCCTACCATTCATTTTGTACAACTCATGTTGATTGATGTGGGATTCCTTAAGGCCCACCTTTCAACAAGACTTGCCCCATCTACCTCAGCACACTATTTGGGATAGAGACTAGAGTTCATTTTTAGTACCTTGAGGCTTGCATGCCTTAATGGCTAGTTCTCTCGCTGACAATCATGGGAATACATCAATGTCCCTTTATCGTTAGATCTTGCAAGTGGCTCGACATCAGCTCATCTATTCGCACTTTGCAAGATGTACTTAGGTATCTTGGCACTCATTGACATCAATGGTGAGATTGCCTCACATTGGTTTACGACATTTATCAATGGTCAGTAATCCAATGACTTCTTTCCATGTTCGACATCGACACATTTATTCACATGGTAAGAATTGTACCATCGGGTTTTGTAGCAGGTGAAGACTATTTACTTTTCATAACAATATCATCAGTTTTATAGCAGCATACTTCAGCCATATGAGAGTACCATAGTTCTACTTTCATTTCCCATATTTTACTTCATCCAACCAAGCAGCAATTCAGATTTCTTCACTTCACACTCTATGGTCCAGCAATATCAGCCACATTCCTATTGCATAAGTTCATCAACTTTTTGGGTAAGTGGAGGTATGTTGTTTTCTAATCTTTAACCATGTAATTCCTTAAATGATAGAAAATGAATGAATTTGGAAAATTCCCTCACCACGTTTCCTTTCTCCGTTTCATAAACCTAATACATCTTAAATTCAAGGGGGACTATTCATTACCATTTTACATATTCGTCATCTCATTTACCATTAACCAACATGTCTTTCCCAAACTATGCTTTGTTACACATTGAATAAAAAACATTGCTATATATATATTGGCATGATTCATAATATGAAGAAAAGGATTTCTAAGATACATTGATGGTTCATCATTTTTAATGCATAAATCTTATGTATTGCAGCAAAAATACAAGTAAAACAAGCGAATGTTGTTAACACAAGAACCAACATTTGTTATACTTATGGTTGTCACACAAGAACCAACTATAAGGAAAATTGATGCCACTCATGCATTTCAAATCATGGAATGATTTACTGTTACATACCATCATCATGTAAAGCCCAGCTACAAAGCCAAATTTTTTAAAGAGAATTAGTTGCATGAGGGCATGCAACTAGTTAAGTTGGGGGGAATGTTGAGTTGCATAAATACCACATTTTTGTTCATCTTTCATAAATCATTTGTCACCTTATTCCTATTTTATCCTTCCATAAGACCATTAATATCCATCATTTTCATGAATAAATATGGGTTACCTTATTATTTTCCAAATCATTTATTTTTGGGTATTTTGAGTGAATTTGTGGTTAATTATTAAGAAAAATAACATATTTTCATTATACCTCAAAGTTGGGTGAGTTTGGTGATGATTACAGGTATATTTGAAGACTTTAACAAGCTCAAAAGTCACCACCTAGCCTCAAATTCGAATTTTATCTTCAAGATGTGGGATAATTTCAAGGAGAATACCATGGAAATATGGAGAGAATATCTCATCCAATATTTGTTGGAGGATTTGAAGGGATAAGTTGAGAGAAAAGTGGGTGTGTTGAAGATTTTGAGGGAAAAGTTGAGAGAATAGTGGATCTGTAATGATGATTAGTTATCTTGAATTCATGTATAAATAGGAGTTCTCTCTCCTCATTTTGAAGGAGAGGTCTCTCTGTAGAGATAGAGAAATAGAGAATTGGTTCATATTTTTGAGATAGTCATAGATTTGATCTTGTTGTAATAGATTTCATATTTTAGAATAGATAGTTTGATCTCTTCATATTTTGGTGTCTTGGTTATGAATTAGTTTTGTTGATTTTATGTGAGCTCACAAGTTAATGTTGATTGTTTTATATTAGTTTATTTTATTCAATATTATGCTTCCTTAGATTAGATTTATTTCATGCAATTTCCTGCTTTTCTAGATTAGATTTCTTTTCATGTCATTTCCTGCTTTTGCAAGATTAATTCAATTTCAGTCACATGTTAATTTCAGTCACCTAGATTAATTTTGCAATACTTTGCCCCTGGATATATTTTTTCTGTACCTCACAAGTTTACACTCTCTCCATATTGACAATTAAATCATTGGATATATGTTATAAATTGCTTAATATTTTTCACCAACACTTGTACAAGTGGTTGGCACGGTTGGCATATCAAAAAACAAATTTCCAAGGAGGTGAACCAACTGGTTGGATCCCAGAACTAATCCAGTAGTTGCAGGAGGTAGACAACAAAGCATCAAAGGTTGTTGAAGTCTATCTTGATAGCATCTTGGAGGGATATATCACTAAGTTCATGGTATACATAGTTAAATCCTATAGCAACGAAGAAAGGGATTTCTTTAACGGACCAAGAGGTAGGTTGATGTTATCTTTGCAATTGTCTATTAAGATTCTCATCTGCGAAAAAGGCATATTGAAGATGAACTCCACTGAGTAGAAATATGGTGTGTGGAGGCTACGAGTATCGTGGAGGCGAGGGTTGGATGGAATGATACAGGGTAGATGGATGGAAGTTACGACGTGACATTGAGGGAAGCCGATGAAGGAAGTGGTCTTATGAGAGGAGGAGAAAGGTTTCAGCAAGAGAAGAGGCAAAGGATAGGAGAGAGTCTTACTATGACCAAAATGCGAGACAGCGAGAGAAGACCACACAGGATGAAGCAACCCTACAGCAAGGAAGGATGTGACTAGGCTATGCCCAAGCCCGAGGAAAGATCGACCCAGAGCAACAATTTACCCACACCTCCATGCATTGTGCCACACTCAGGAAGAAACATGAGTTTCAAGTATACTTTTCTGATGTGTCATCAACACTCTAATAATAGCGTATCATCGACTGTAGGAATAAATACTAGGATGGCGGGATATGATGCAAAGTTACCCCTGTTTCATGGGAACGGGACTAAGGATCCCAAGAAATACTGGTTCATGTGTGAAGAATTGTGCACTGTCAAACAAACTGTGGATGATGATGTCAATAAAGTTCAATTGATGACCCTTCAAGGTTGCACACTCGATTGGTTCATGAAATTTTTACAAGTTCCTACAGGAACTCCGATGAAAACACTAGATGATGTTAGAAAAGGATTGATTGAAGAGTTCAGAAAACCAAAATCTAAGGCACAATATATCACAGAACTGAAGGAGATTAAGCAATATCCAAATGAAACTGTATGGGATTTAGATTAGCGATTCAAGACACTGATGGCAAGAATGATCTTTGATATGAGTGACATTCAACATAAGTAATGGTGCATCGCGACGTTACTATCTCATATCAGACTACTGTTGATGCGGCGAAATATTGCGACACAGAGCGAGGCTCTGGAGATTGAGATGAAGTTAGAAGCTTCACCTGTTGGCGAGAATGCTGTCGATATGAACTAGATTCAAACACAGCTAGTGAATCTGACCCTCCAGTTACAAGATATCAAGAAAGGAAAAGAGAATTGCGAGGAAGTATGGTGTACTCAATGTTGCACAGAGGGACATCATAAGGAACAATGCTTGGATTTATGAAACTACCTATTTTAGGGAGAATCAAACCCATTAAGTTATGGCGGTATGCCATGGTTCCATATCTGCCAAGTATATGGGCATTGACATGAATATTGTGAATATATGAAAAAGATGGTAACGAAGCCGATAAATTTATACTACACATTTCATTGGTCTGTTGGGAATGAAGATAAGGATTTTTGCGCATATGATCTACTTTAGGAAAGATAAATGGACATGTAATATGTGAAGGGACAGGACCATCAAATAGTGCAGCAACTGCAGCAGCAGCCATAGGTGGTACAGCCACCACCTCAACCATAGTTTGTATCGCAGCCACAACCGTAGCTGTAGTTTTCACCACATCCGCACCACGTAGATACAGTTTGTACTGAAACTGTAGTTTGTTCCACAACCATAGTACAATCAGATGCATATGGATTTGCAATAGCCACAATATAATAAACCACAGTAGTATGTCCAGTAGAATTCGAATCCCCTGTAACAACAATTCAATCAACCGTAGTATTAGCGGCAAGGAGAATTCCGAGGAGGACGAGGTGGATGATTTGGTTGAGGAGGAGGATGAGGTCGTGGACTAGTGAAATGTTATAATTGTGAGGTACTAGGACACTATCAGAGAGATTGTATGCAATTGCAAGAACAATGTACTTATTTCATTGTTGTTGACCACACTATTGAGAACTGTCCACAGTTGATCTCGAAGTGGCAAGCAGGAAATGTTGCGCAATTGAAAAACCAAAAACAGAACCAGAACTAGTTGTAGATTCAAAACTAGAACTAGATTCAAAATTATAACCAGAACAAAAATCAGAATGTGAATCAACCAGTGAATCCCCCACCGAACCTGAATCAAGGACCATCAGTTACGACGATCTCAGCAGAACCCAAGATGCAGTATGTTGATGTTGTTTTCATTACTCGCGGAGGTGCGACGACGGGAGAAGATATCCCATTTCCATAAATTCAGTTGGATGGAAAGAAGAAGGTGTAGTTTGATGTCTACGCTGAGAAAGATATATTTTTTGAAGCACATGATGCAAAAATAAGAGATATGAGTAAGTTTCCTGTTTATGAAATGCCAACTGCTTTTGATTCAACTTCAGTAGTAGGACCATTGAGATAGCATGGTACTTTGCATAACTTCTTTGAAAGTTTCTTATCACTGGAAAAGGTTCCCGATGCTCTTGCCAAGATTCAGAATCTGTTGCATTGACAGGTCAAGGGACAGAAGGAGTCCATGGTGAAATCCTTACACAAGAAAAAGACAGGAAAAGAGATGTGCATGAATATTCAGATTGGGGACTACGAGGTAGATTCAGTCATCTTGGATCGAGGATCAGATGTCAATATTCTAGCAAGGAATACATGGCAAAATATGGGGATCCCACATTTGGTTTGGTCCCCCGTGCAGCTGCGATTGGCTAACCAGGCCAGAATAACATTGATTAGGTGAGTTCTAGTTCTTGCCATGGAAGTTGAAGGGATGAAGACTTATGTTGATTTTGATGTTATTGACATTGGTATTGGATGGGCCAATGACATCTTGGCAGTGATTAATGTTAAGAAGTGAGTGATGACCTTTGAGAATCACAACATCAGAGTCATAGCTCCGATGGATCCAACTGAAGGGAAAATATATGTTGAATCGGGTAGGGAATAAGTTGTAAGAGGATGGGATCATGCATATAAGATTTCAAAATATTACATCGATCTAATTTCGAAGGGGAACTTGGTTTCTGCAACTCTAGCTCTGCATCTTCCGAATATGATGATGCTTTAGAGAACTGGCAGAATCAGATGCATGAGGTATCACTAAAGAAGTGTGGCCTGATTACTCAGTTGTTGTGTCGAGTCACAACTGGGACTGTTGAATTAACAGTACAAGAATCAGTATAATAAGGATTGTTGAAGTGATCTGAGTTTCTATCGGAATTTGAGGATAAGGTGTCATAACTGCAGCGATTGTTGGCATTGGATGGAGTGTTGAAGGCTATGCCATCACATTGGTGGGAGACACATAAGAAGTCAATCAACGGGTGGTTGCAGTGTCAAATATTGATCACATCTCCCTTTGGCTAAGAAAAAGAGTACCACGCTGAAAGCTACGATGGGTGAAATGGCCCTGGTGATCATCTGATCGAGTGTCAGACCTTGTGGGCATCACAACCAAAGGATGAGTCGGTTCATTATTTTTTCCATACATTGGAGGAGATGTTGCAATCATTGTACGTATTAGTTGAGTTGTGCAGAGAGATTACTACTTGGGAAGAGTTGACAATTTGTGTCACTCACACCTTCGGTTTCACGAATACCAATCCTACTATTCATAATGCACTGCAGCACATCTGCGATGTTGTTCTGAAGGTAGTTCCAGTCGCATATCCAGTGGATACACATGAGATATGTTTGATGCAATCGATGATGGAGTGATACAATGTGACAAGAGGACCTGAGGATGGTGATGATCCACAGAACATCAATATTCCAGAAACAGAAGGAAGTTGGGATGTCGCAGCAACTAACGTACCGACGGATCCAATGAATCAGCCATTAAAATTTCGGAAGGTCAACATTGGGACAGAGGAGAACTCAAAATTTGCAAATGTGGGGACTATAGGGACGAAGAAACCATGGTAAATATCACATATCAGTTGTATGAATTCCAATATTTTTTTCCTACAAATTTTTCTGAGATAAAAGGAATATTGGGAGATCTGGGAGAGATGAAGATCTCATTGAAGCCAGATGCAAAAACAATAAAGCAGCGGCCATATCGCTTGAATCCATGATAAAAGGAGAGGGTCAAATATGATCTCTATAGAATGATGGATGCTGGGATAATAGACCCAGTTTAGGAATCATAATGGATCAGCCCCATGGTCTTGCAAGACAAGAAGACAGGTGAAGTTTGGATTTAAGTTGACCTTATAAAATTGAATGATGCATGTTTGCATGATCCATTTCTGACACCATTCACTGATGAGGTGTTAAGAGTGGGTAATCAAGAAATATACATTCATGGATGGCTTTTCTGGCTATCACTAAATTTATATCGCAAAAGAAAATCGTCACAAGACAACCTTTGTTATTGAATGGGGATGTTTTCGGTACACTGTGATGCCATTTAGACTGAAGAATGCACCTGCGATATTCTCTCGAATTGTTCTTGTTGCATTCAAGGACTTTATTCAGAAATTTTTGACAGTTCATATGGATGACTGGATGGTTTATGGATTGATCGGGGACCATCTAGCAAACCTGCGACTGATGCTGGAGCATTTTCAACAACATCAGATCGTGCTAAACTCGAAGAAGTGTATTTTTTGTGCACCTTTTGGGATGTTGTTGGGACACATTGTTTGCAAGAAAGGACTATTGGTTGACCCTACAAATATTGTGCTGATTTTGAGCTTGCCACCACCTACAAATGTGAAGCAACTTAGAGCAACACTGGGGCACACCGGATACTACCGCAAGTTCATATGTGGTTATGTTGCAATCACAACTCCTATCGATAGGTTGCTAAAGAAGGATTTGGTATTTGTATGGAGTCAAGAGTGTCAAGAAAGTTTTGAGACACTAAAGGAAATGATGGCTTCCACACCAATACTAATTTTTCCTGATTGGAATAAGGAGTTTCATGTCCATGTGGATGCATCGTCAATTACGCTGGGAGTGGTACAGGAACAACTAGGGGAACGATATCTTGATCACCCGATCACTTTATCTAGTCGAAATCTGTTGTCTGCAGAGAAAAATTATACTACAATAGAGAGGGAAGGTCTGGCAATGGCATATGCACTACAGAAGTTTTGACATCACCTATTGGGAAGTCATTCCAAGATGTTCACGAACCACTCTACTTTAAAATACCTCGTTAATAATCTTGTGTTGGAGGGGAAGATAAGTCATTGGCCACTTCTCTTTCAGGAGTTTGATTTTGAGATAATTGTGAAGCTGGGTTGCTTGAATGCTGGTCCAGATCACTTATCGTGAATTGAGACAAGTGAAGAACCAACAAGCATTGAACATGGGTTGCCAGATGCAAAACTATTCATAGTTGATATGGTTGATGATTATTATGAGCAAATAATTCATTTTTTGGCAATGGGAATAGCACCAGAGGAGCTTACTACAAGTTAGAAGAAGCAGTTGGTTGTTAAGGCCATGGATTTCTAGTTAATCACTGGACAATTCTATAAGCTCGGACCAAATGATATCTTACAATGATGTGTCCTACCACATGAAAAAGGGCATATATTGGCAGAGGCACATGTGGAAGTCACCAGTGGACACTATGGAGGTTGTGCTACTGTCAGGAAGGTGCTCCACACAGAGATTTAGTGACGTGACAGATTATGTGCAGACTTGCGATGTCTGTCAAAGAACTAGAAAACCTCCAAGGAGGGATGAGATGTCATTGGTACCTAATGTTACATTGCAGCCATTTGATAAATGGTTTATGGACTTTGTGGGACCAATCAACCCACTTGGGAAGAGAACCGGTGCGTGGTACATAATTACAGTGACAGACTATTTGACAAGATGGGCGAAGACCACACCTGTTTTCGATTGCACTGATGCGACAGTAGTGAGGTTCCTATTTGACGACATTGTTACTCAGTTTGGGTGCCCAAGAATATTGATGAGTGACCAGGTGTGTCACTTCTTCAATTGCGAAGTTAGTGCATTGACAGAAGAACTTCAAATATATCATAAGAAGAGTACCTTGTATCATTCACAAGCAAATGGGACAGTGGAGGCGTTCAACAAGGTGTTGGAGCCTGTGCTCACAAAGGTATGTAACGCGAACCGTGATGACTGGGATTTGAATATTCCAGTAGTATTGTGAGAATATCACACCACTTGCAAAAGATTGACAGGATAGACACCGTTCAAGTTGGTGTATGGGAAAGAGGGATTCATGTCGATGGAGTATATTGTTCCAATTTTGCGCATAGTAGCAACGACATGCATGGATGATGAAGCAACATTAGAAGAATGCCTGGCTCAGTTGGTGCAACTAGAGGAAGATTGCTTTGTTACAAGTTTTCACCAGCGCGTTGAGAAGGATCAACAGAAATATTGGCATGATCGACATATCAAAAACAAATAATTTCATCAAGGAGACCTGGTGCTATTATATGATAGCAAGTTCACCAAACATCTAGGTAAGTTACAGATGCATTGGCTAGGTCCATATCTCATTAATTCCATTACTCCAGGAGGTGCAGTACAACTCCAACAGTTAGATGGTGTGATTTTGCCTACGAAAGTAAATGGAAGCAGGATGAAGCCATACAGGACGTGCCCAGAACCGTGCGATGCTTTAGGCACTACACAATATGAAAAAAAAATCTTTGTTTTTGCATAGGATGGAAGTTAGGAAGATGGAGCACCGAGAGGAAGTGGTTGCGCAAGTAGAGGAGATAGTATCACAGTTAAGGAGTCATGTCGCGACAGCTGCAAGGTCGTGAAAGAGTCAAATTAGCAATAAATACAACAATTAAAGCTGTTATCCGATGACGTTTTTTGGACGGGACATGCCTTAATGGCGGATTCGACCGTTCAATTGGCGAGATCGGCGGCGGATTCGGGTGGTTAATAATTGGTTGTGATGATTACGAGCAATCAGAATGATTTGGTGATAATGATCAAGACATTTACTCGATGCTCATTAGAGGAAATTTGAACTCAAAATGGGCCTCCTAAGGAAAATAATAAAATAATAAAATAATATTTATTAATTTTGGAGGAAGAAAAGAAAATTACTACTTTTTTTGTTTTTATTTTCGACATATCTCCCTATGTTTTTACTCAAATTTTGATCAAGAGAGTTCATTGGATACATAATTAAATTCTGCATCTAATGAGTACCCACACTGCATACTTTTGACAGACCCCGCTACCCCACAAAAAAAGAAATACCTAAAAAATGTCATCATCACATTTTTTAGGTATTTCTTGTTTTTGGGGTAGTGGGATCTGTCAAAAGTATGCAATGTGGCTACTCATTGGATGGGGAATTTAATTCCACATCCAACAAGCTCTCTTGATCGAAATTTGAGTAAAAACATAGGGAGATATGTCGAAAATATGAACATTTTTTTTATGATACCTATCCCCAAATTTATATTAAAAAAATGTTTAAGACCTATACAGTATTTCAAATTTAAATCAATTTCATTGGCTAACACATGATGAAATGGAATTTAAATTAGGGTTGAAAGGCCCATTTTGAGTTGAAATTTCCTCTAATGGTAAGAAGGGTTTGGGTGCAGTCGGAATTCACCATTGTGACATCTTGAGTTGTCGTCCTAGGTGAAGAGTGGTTGTAGTGAGTTGTGTTGAGTTTTGCAGTTGAGTTGCAGAGTCGAGTGAGGTTGACATGCCCGTAGAGAACTTGGAGGCACTCATGCAGCATGTTGAGTGAGCCGGTTACAGTTGATATTTCAAGCGAGAGGGATTCACCAGTTGTCGGGGTAATGATTGAAGAAGAAGTTGCAAGCATGTCTGTGGGATCATCATTGGTTCCAAAGAAGAAGAGGGGGGCACAAAAACCCAGTCCCCAGTTCAGAAGAAGCGATAGACTAAAACATCTTGGTGGGAATAGGAGGAGGCACTCACACAGACGGGTCCATCGACTTCAAAGGATGAGGAATCATCAGCCCGTGCAGGGGTATCCATTGTGGATATCCCTGGGTATATTCCTCCCTGTTGGCCCAATGTGAAGCCTAGAAAAAAAAATGAAGAATAAAAAGTACCCGGTTAGGATGCCAATGATACCGTAGGGTATGGTGTGTACCAGGGACATTGTGCCCTCAATCATGCGAATAATATATGAGGATCATGATATGCTTACATCGACAGATATCACGGCAGCTCCATATGTACTTGCGACGCAAGTCGAAGGCAGCCCAATAACATGCATTTCATGGTGTTGGGCTGTGGTTTGGAAATATTAGGATTGTTGGGAGGTATCAACATGCCTCACTTTGGGTGGTTGACAGAGGAAAATGCATGCGTGAAGCAACTCTTAGCATGCTTCCATGGTGGGATTCTATGGCTGGACTGACTGGTCGCAGTCACTATGGAAAATATTTCATAGATCACAGGGATGCCCAAGGAGGGGCCCGACCCATCACAGTACTTTAGGGGAAATAAAATGATAGGAAGTTGGCTGCAAAGCTGAAGACAAGATACAACCTACACCGTGATGGATGGGCGTATCGGGTTGACAATATCAATGAGCTGGTGGTTTGCATTGTGGAAAGGATTCTGGATAGCAATATAGTCATAATGAACCACCCCAACTAATTTAATTTGGGGTTCATCACCTGCGCGGAGAAATGTTCACAAGGGGTGCAGATGAACTAGTCATTGTTCTTAATGAACTAGTTGATGGATGATGTACTAGCAGTCCAAGCGGGGCAGCGCCTATTCACCTACAACTAGCTACTGATTCTGATTACACTTGTGGCTTGGATGGGACCACAGAATTACCAGGGGATGGACATGGATGCGGTGAAGGAGTGTAAGGTCACATGGTACCAGAACCTCTGGTATGTGAAGGAGAAATAGTGACTAAAGGACTTTGCAATTCAGTTCTTTATATATTGGGAGGCATTGCAGGATGCAGCAATGAAGGTTCTACGACTTACGGAGGAAGCAGTGGTGAAGTATCAGCGAATCGTTCAGTTTGCGATTGGGTCACATTCCATTCATGTGCAGGAACAAAGAGACACAGATAAACAGTGGCTGCCCACAACATATAAGGTTTCTGATGTGGAGTTGGAGGTTATTATTATTGATTGGCCCTAGGAATGGCATGAACTATTCAGCATTGACGAATTATTGATGGGGCCACTAGTAGATGCACCAATGGATCTTATGCCATACCAACCAAGTAACCATGACTTGGAAGCAGCACCGACGAGGACCCCGATGGTCTCAGAGGCAAACTGGGATTTTGAAGAATCATGACCAAAAAAGAGACAGGACCAGGTTGTGACCAATAGTGCAGCACTGGTGACAGAGGAGTAGTTGAATAGTATTATCGCAGCCATGACAACAGTATCTTATGCCATGGGAGAACAAATAAAGAATCAAGTGACAGATGAATTTGGTGAGGTTAAAACTCACCTTGACTCATTAGTTGATGTAGTTTTGAATAAGGTACTGGACAAAACCATTGTGTAGAAGGTTGGCTCGATCAGCACTGGGATGTAGATTCGAAATGTGCAAATTCCACCCCATGCGATTGAGACCAATAGTGAGGACCTCAATGCCTCACTTCAACAATTGTAGGATTTGTCAGTGGACATCAATGCGTTGTTGACCCAAAAATTGGTGTGGTTGCAGAGGGTTTCCAATCAGGAGTTGGCATACAGAGAACAAATAATTGGTGATCATCTTTTGAGGTCATAGGAGAAGAAGGTTGATTCCCAGAAGGAGATCGAGGCATTGAATAAGGAGCAAGAGAGGATGATAGAGAAAAACAAATAAGAAATTGAGGCACTAAAAAAGGAGCAACATCACCTGACAGTGGAGAAAGCGCAACTCTGGGATCGTAGGGTGCATTTAGAGCATACATTTTCTGCTTCCTATCAACAAATACCTGAAATCATAGAGGACTTGGATGCGAAGGAAAAGGCAGAGAGGCTTGGGGCCATAATTGCACAATTGCAGTGCAATAAAAAAAATCTGCATGCAATTGTGGATCCATGCACAACAGCAGAGGAATATGTGAAAAGGAAAGGCGCTATTGAGGACTTCACAACACATCTAAAGGAAATGGAGCAAGAAGCGAAGAGAGTTACCAATGCGACTATACAATTTTGGTTCAATGTAGTCCAAGAAGTGTAGTTGGAGAAATTGACCACTCAATTGTAGGAGGTTGAGAGGAAGCTAGAATTATTGAATATGTCACTTAAAGAAATGCCCCCAGTCATATGGGTCACAAAGGCAACGAAGCTTAAGGACTTGCAACAGCGGGTTGCAAAGGACAAGGATCGTCACTAGAGGCGCACAACATAGTTAGATACATTTCAATATGTTGGTACATAGCTATCGGTGAAGGAATTTTAAGTGTTGTAAGAAATTCAGGAGGCCGAAAAGGATGTCACAACAAGATTTTTGAGTACCCATTACCACATGAAGTGACAGAAAGCCGGGAGACTACTAAGAAAATTAAAGAATAGGTCAAGGAGATCACCCAACAGTATGAGGACTTTAAGGTGAAGATCAACGGATACACCATTTTCAGCTGACGTGGCTCGAGGGAGAGCCACAAGATTGTGTTGGGGGCATGTTGGAAGGAATTTTTGGGGTAAGTTAGCTGTGCAACATCGTGGATGCAACACAAGGCCAAAGATATCGCGTAAGGTGAAAAATGGCACGCAAGGTGGATTAGCTATATTTTATATATTTTGGTCATATTTTATAGATTTGGACCGCATTATGTGGATCATGGTCATTATTTTGTAGATTTTGTTAAGAAGTAGTTAGGCAGTTGGCTTAAGTGGACCACCAATGTAAAGGAGCAAGCCTATAAATAGATGTAGAATTGCAAGTGTTAAGTCTTCTCAGAGATTTTTATTCTTAGATACTAAAGAACTGATTTGGATCTATGTATGTGAGCTGAAGAAATGTTTTGGAGAATATTTTTTTTGCTGCGAAGGTTAATATGACATGATGGATATTATGCAGAACCATTGTGTCCTTTTATATCTTCCTGTTTTCATGTTTTCTGCAATCCAAATGTGAATGTGATGTGTATCTGTGAATGATGTGATGTTTCTCTGCTATGAATGATGATATAATGTTAGATCTGTTTATGCTTCAATGTATCTAATGTGATCTAAGTATGTTGATCTGATCCACTGAATGATTATATGATCTTGTGAATGCATAATATTAATAATTAGATCTGTTGAATAATGATGCGCTGAGTTGACAAGTAGATGCACAGTCCTCCTTCATACTGCGAAAACTTGGCTCCGACAACTTTCCCTCAAACATCTCGGGTGAGACTTCATCTGATTTGCAGGTGTTGACGGATGGGGTAAAATCTGTTTGGGTCGGTGCTCAAGGAGATTGCGGTGGTTTGGGTGTCGACAAAGAAGTGAACCCCTGTCGACGGGTTTTTTGTCAACAACAACTTACTTGGTACAAGTGAATGTGGACTCATATATGCCTCGAATAGTGAAACAAAGTTTCGAATATATATGGATTCTGACTAATGCAGTGATCAAGGAAGATCACATATGTTTCTCCAGATAGATCATGTTGTAAATAAGTAAATATTTATGGGGTTCCTATTCAATGATATCTAAGGCATGGTACATACCCACAGATTAGAAAAATTTCTAGATTTATGACTAAGCCTCTCTCTGAGACAAACTTGGTATAATACATAAAGACTCCTCTAGTTAAAGAGGGATCATTGATGTGTCTGCAAAGGAAGAAATGGATAAAATCCCCACTAGTTAGTCATGGTACATGACTGAGGAATCTATGGGTTGTAGTATATCTTGTTGAGAAAATCCACATGAGCAGAGACATGGTCAAAGTATCAAAGACTATTGATACTCAAGAAGATATATATACTGCATTGTCATAGAACAGTTAAACCTATTGGAGAGGTATTTGGGGTGTTGTGGTATAAAGTGAAGGATATGAAATCACTATGAAAGTGATCAAGACTTGAAGAGCATCATAGACAATGGAAATCTCTCAAGGAACTTCTCCATATAGAAGAAGATTCCAGAAGTCAACAAATGTTGAAGATTGAAAGAAAAGCTGAGACTTTTTTTTGCATGATATTACACATTTTGATATGTGTTGTTGTATATGATGGATTTGAAACCCATGGTTTCTACTTCATAGAAACTACATTCTTTATTGGATCTTTATGATGTTACTATGTATAAGTAGTTGGTTGGTCTCCTAAAGTACTTAATGGACCTGTTGTATTTTATGATTTTTACTAAGCATATGTTTGAGTACCTTTGAGGTACATTAGAATAGGATATTTATTGTAATTGATACATGCTATACCTATTGTGATATCCAACTAATGTTTTATCCTAGATAAGTAATGTATATTGTGTCTAGTACTACAAAATCTAAGTGTATTGTGGCTAGTACTACATAAGCAAGATGTATGTCAGA
This sequence comes from Pseudotsuga menziesii, assembly GCA_001517045.1. NCBI lineage: Eukaryota > Viridiplantae > Streptophyta > Pinopsida > Pinales > Pinaceae > Pseudotsuga > Pseudotsuga menziesii. Next base: position 111,695 of record LPNX010692506.1, read on the forward strand.
GAGCACTACAATAAAAAATATGTTTTGCAGATAGTACTATCAACTAAGAAGCAAAGTATCTAAGAAAGTTACTTGTGATGATTGGAGAGTGTGACCATATTGTGATGGTTGGAGAGAGTGACCATACTTACTATGACTAGAGAGCATGACCATACTTTGTATGTGTTTCCAGTTGAGTATGTGTATCCAACCAAGTGTATGTATTCAATCAAGTTGTGTATATAGTTGGAGATTTATTATAATAAAACATGTTGAGTTAAACTTTTACTTCATTAGATACATGGTCATGTAAAATGAAATTTCAGTACATAGCTATTGATGAGCATATTGCAAATGTGTGGAAAAGCCGTTGTCAGTGACGAAGTTCAAATACTTCTTACATAAGCTTGGTATCCTAGAAAAATCCTGGTAATGCAGAGAATGTATCTCTATTTGAGAGGGAGTGTTGTTTTTATAACATCGGGATTCATTCTCCATACTTGTGTTGTATCAAGATCAGATTTGTGTTGTATCAAGTCAGGATTTGTGTTGTATCAAATCCTATCTATATCCTCATGTGTTGAGGTGGGATGCTAGTACTATAGAATTGTGCTTTGTATCAAGTCTAGACATGTGTTGTATCAAGTCAATTATTCTCATAGATGGTACCCTATGAGATGGATATCCTTAACTAGAGATGGTATTATGGTGTATCAATACTAGAGACTTGTGTTGTATCAAATCATGATCCTATTGAAGTCATCCAGAAAATGGATACTCATTCAGGTGGATCTCCATTTGTTGAGGTGGCATACTTTACTTGGAAAAGTGTTGATACTATGTGATATATTACTAACCATGGTCATTCTAGATGGATAAATCTATTAAGTCTCCTCTAGAGACTAATCGCCTCTAGAGTGAATTACTTTAGCACATGACTATATGGTCTGGGGTAATATATATGATCACTAGTATGTGTGACAATTCTTCTAAGCATAGTATGATAAGATGGATAAATAAATACACATGTGGACAATGCAGTAAATGATAAAGACATAAATCATAGAGATAGAAAGAGAGAGAATTTGAATTTCCTAAAGATACATAAGTATGTAGTAGTTGTAAAGATTCATTTAAATATGAATGCCTCAATTGTTTCCTCAGTTGAAGCTTATGTGTTTCACTTAATTAAAAGAAACTTTAGTGGTCTGTGCAAATGCTTTACATGTATGGAACTAAGGGTGAAGCATTGATGACAATTAATTTAGTATGTTATGTTGGACACAATGGTGACACTGAGAGGGGGGTGAATCAATATGAGAGAAATTATAAACTTTTACCTTCTTTTAATCAATCAAAGCATATAAATAATTATTTCATCAAATTCATAATCAAATCCATCATGAGTCATAATCACAACATCACATCAAAAAAGACACAAGAATATATGGAATTTTGATCTTTATTAATTGTACATAGAATACAACAATATTCTCGATTACAATCAAAACAAAATGATGGAAAGAGCACCAACTCTCATAACATGACCTAGCTTGGTTTTCTTAGCTCCAACTAAGAAGGGTTTGAGGATTCCAATCCTCAAGTGCAACATTTTTCTTGCAAGCAATCATATGGATCTACTGCAAAACCAACCTCTGCTATACACATCAATCTCTCCTCATCACTGCTTCTTAACACTGCTTCTCATCACATTTTGTCATCATTGCTGCTCATCACTACTGCTCATCTTTGCTGCTCATCATTACTGCTCATCACTACTGCTCATCTTTGTTGCTCATCACTGATTCTCACCACTACTGCTCATCTCTACTGATGGTCATTTGTTGAGTCATCACTATATACTAATCAATGATTTCAATTCCATACACTTCTCATATACATCATTGTACAACTCATCATACATAATTACTGAACAAGTAATTATGCTCTTCATTCAGTAAACATAAGGAATGCATCATCATCATCTTAGTGTGCACTGTGTATGCATCATCAACATCAAGTATACATCATAGTGCATAGGAGAGCATCATCACACTATGGTATGCATGTACATCATAGTATATAGGAGTGCATCAACATCATAGAGTGTACATCATTATCACATGCATTATCATCATAAAGTGCATCACATCATAGCCTCATAATGACTCCAAATAGATATACCAATATAGAGGCTCACATACTGAGATCAAATATGAACTCTATCCATGAGAGACATGTGCCATCACAAGAGAAACCCAAAAGAATGAACCATACCTTTCTGAATATCACAAGATGAATAATCCCTAGAAAAACCAAAATAAAATCTATATCATGTCCTTACATATCCCTTGTAACACACTTTCCAACAATCCAAGAACTTTGTAATTCTGATTCTGTATGAGAAAGTTATGCCAATTTTAGTGAAGATGCCCAAACATTTCTCTATAAAAACAAACTACTCCTCTACTGCTGCAAAAAAACCTCATACCAATCTCCATGAATTCACTTCTATACTTGCATCATTGATTGTTTTTGGATTTCTTTATATACACATTAAAGTGGACATGTTTCATGATGGCCGACTTGTCTTCAAAGGTAAGAGTGGTAAGAATTTTAATTTCTAATTAAAAATTTTAATTTGACTTTTAATTGTCACACAAACTTCTTACCACTTCAATGGTCAAACCTTACCAAATAATTACATGGATTTTATTTTCCATATAATAGGGTGTCCACCACATAAGACATATGTATGATGAAGGACTTCAAACTTCTTACCACTTCAATGGTCAAACCTTACCAATGAATTGCATGTATTTTATTTTCCATATAATAGGGTGTCCACCACATAAGCCATATGATTGACTAGGGATCTTAAACTTCTAACCACTTCAATGGCTAATGTTACAAAGAGAAACTTCCTATGTCTTGGGGTGTACCACAACAAACAAATTTGACACTATAAATCAATCTTTCCCAATATGCAAGAGAAACCAAACATCTAACACTAAGGGATACTGAATCGTACCTTGTTCCGAATGGTTGAAGTAGATCCCCATTGAGCTTTTCCAATTTACGCTTGCATTAGCAAGTCACTCTCAACAATAGAAAACAAGACAAGCATGCTCTATAATAACGTGTTAGACCTACTCTAGCATATATATTCAACAATGTATAAGTAATTAAAGACATCCATGGATTCAATATTCATATTCAAATGCACATAATTGGACAGGAAAAGATATTTCTATTAATAAAATCAGATATTACAATAGTGACAACCTCTATCGGCACGTCTACGAACTGGAGAAACTGAGTTGTCCACCTAGGCCTCCACCACCTCAATACTCCATCTCTTGATAGCAAGCTCACAAGCAAAGGAAATCTTGGGAAGAACACAAAGTGCTACAAAGGGGCAAAGGAATGCAGACTCAAGTATATGCAAACTGAGGAAACAATGGACTATAGTTTCTTTGCTCTTAAATTCCTCCTCTTCAATGTATCCAAGGGGTTCCTTATATAGCACTCCAAAAGGGTAATAGAGGGTTGAATACAAGCAATCTAAAGGAATATGGAAGGACAAGAGTCAGGATCTTTGGACTCCTATGAGGAAAATTCCAAAAATATTTGGACTTATGCACACATCCCGATGTATGTGGGTTTGAGGTCAAAAGTTGCATGTACACGCGAGTATGGGTTTAAAAGTTATGTACAACAATAAACGGGTGTTTTTTAGGGATGAACTTGGAAAATCAAAGTATAATATAAGTCCATGGGGTCTAAAGACTCTATAGAGGGATAGGGAAGGCCATAAATATGTGATCAACCATGTGTGGTAAAATCAGCTATAGCAAGTTCCCCCTAATGTGTGAGGTCGGAGGGGTAACATGATGGCTGTAATACATTATAAAATCCATCCCAGAAGTGGAGTAAATGAAGACTCGGGTAGAAGAACCAACCACTCATCAGTACAATAAAATAATCAATCTCTACATATGACTACAAATACATATGGCAGTCTCGGATACATAAGATTACAATGGCCATGAATAGGCATGATATACAAAATGTGACATGTGTGTTCATCTCCACGTACAATATACAATAGATCAGAATCTCCAAAGTGGATGAAGATATACAACGGATCAAGATCTCCATAATAGTTGAAGATATACAATGGATCAAGATATCCATAGTGGATGAAGATATTTGATATACACTGGAATCAAATCACAAGAGCTGATATCTCGCGAACACTTGCATGATCAAGGAGGTAGCATATATGGAATGCCACCAAGATAGAAGGTCTTCTACATGAACCACTATGAGTACATGTCCTACTATGCGAATAGATGTGTCGAGGTCAAACATAGTAGTCCATCATCTAATTACCAGTCATTGATGTATACCATTAACAAACGCGAGATCACCCACTGATAATGAAAATGGGAATCAAGGTACAGAGTGCAATATAACAAGTTTGAATAGATGTGTTGAGGTCAAACACTTGGAAGAATCCATCGATCAGGGGAAATTGATGTATTCCCAAAACTGTTGATGGCGAGAGAACCTACCACTGATGACTGTAAGTCTCAAGGCACTCAAATGACTCTAGACTCTTATTCCAAAATAAATGATCTAAATTCCATGGAATGGAATCCGCTGGAAGGAGGGAATTAAGGCATCCCCCATCAACCAACATGAAGTACTCAGTAACATTGTATAATGTGGAAGAACTCGAACAATATGTGCACAAACCAGTAACAGTACCGAGACTGGTCGACATGCAAAGTCAAGATAACTGAGGAATGGTTGAATCATGCTTCAACTTCCTTCGAATAAGAGAATAAAGGCAAATGGTTACTAAAGGTGGGCAGCATGGAATCAATATGTAAAATGGGACATCTCTATGACATAGGAGGCATCAACAGAGGCTCCATAGGGACTGGAAGCTTAACCAATCGGTGGAGATAAACTCATAGTAATGAGTACAACTCCTAAATTCAAACTAATAACCCAACCAACGGATGTGATATACAGTGCTCTGTTCGAAGGCGACATGACTCGACTACTGCCAAACATAACATCTTTTCTTGTCTAGCCTTTTGGTTTTTTGATTTTTTTTTGTACTTTTTCATATATTTTGAAAATCTTGAAAAAGAATAAAAGTGCTTTATAGTACAAATATAGGAGGAGACGAGTGTCAAGGGACAAGCAAACTAATTCCAAGCAGTGGAACACGCATATGCTCAATGCAAGGAGATATGTGCAGGATAATGACATTAGGGGGAAGGTATCCTCCTGGTAAAAGGGATGATCAAGCTACAAAAGATATGTAAAAAGGCTCTGCTTGGCTAGACATGAGACAAGCTTGGGCTATATGGTTGATAACTCAAAGTCAAGGAGCCAGCATAAAGCTCAAGAACGCAAGCAAAACTCATGAAAATGGAATTACAACTTGATATATACAAGGGAGTCCTGAGGAAATGGCTAGCATAAAGTTCAAGAGGAGTATGAAGCTCTTGCTCAAAGACATGGTAGGACTAAAATGGACTCGCACAACCTAAAGGAGAAATTTCAGCATGGGCACTAATTGCAAAAGAGGATCTAAATAGCACACCCATGTATAGGAAAGCTCTACCATTCACATAATGCCACTTCTAACAGCAGCAAGAAGGTTCCGTGACATCATGGAATGGGTTCGTACCTAAGGTTAAGATGAAATGGTCATAAGGTCATGCAAAATGCAGGTGGATGTGAAATCCTAACCTATATTCCAGACTCTAGTTTAGACATGATACCTGTAATAATCACGAACGGATCGAAGACTCAGACAAACCACGCTCAAAATGGGCTCCTACAACATCATTTTAGTCCAAACGGTCCAAAATTGTCAGAAACGGTAAAAAACTATAGGAAGTGGGTAAAAATTTCAAAACAACTTCTATAAAATAGTGAAAAAATAAAACATTTCATACCATTTTGAAAATTCACCCACCAAAGTGCTTTTGTATCTAGAATTTCAAGAGCTAATCACTCCACATTTGGTCTAGGTAAATACCCATGCCCTTATCTTTCACTTTCATGCATAAATTTTTAATTTTAGTGGTCATTTTTTTATTTAGTCCATCCCAAATAGTGCGTTTCATCCCACGTGGAAATCAGGTCTTTTTTCACGTATAGGGCTGGGTATACATGGAAAAGACCACGATATACACGTACATATGCGACTGTTTCAAAAACAGTTGCATACAGGGCCCCAAAGATGATTTTCAAAGGCAAATACTTATGAAACTTGGCAATGTTTGTGTAGGATGGTGCTAGAATGGAGAGAGAGAGAGAGAGAGAACATGGTGATCTTGAAGAGGATGTGCAGGCTGATCTCATGGATAAACAAGCATTGAGGGATTGTGGGTTGTATAAGTTTTTGCTCCTTGGCAACTTGAGGGATAATCCAAGGCTACTCCAGCTGCTAGTGGATTATTGGGATCCAGACTCTGAGACATTTCAGTTGGATGTCATGTCACTCAACATCGAAGTTGAGGACATATACTTTATCACAGGTTTGTCCTGTCGAGGGGAGGTGGTGAACCTCCAATCCCGTGGGATAGGAGGCAGGTTGACTATAGAGGAGTACATAGTTTTGTATTGCCTTCCCAATACAGAGAAGGTTGGGAGTCAATTCCCAACAAAATCAGTCGAGAACCTGGCGCTGAAAGCCGTACTATTGGCATTGGCCAGGATCACAGGATTAGCATCACTTAACCAAGCCTCAAGGCCAATGATGTTCTATGTTGTAGAGTGCACACGACCTATGATATATGACTTACCTCGCTGCTAAGCAACATGAAGCAACAAATCAATGACTGCAAGATGGGAAAGGTATAGAACTTTGGGTTCAGCAGCATACTGAGTGCATTCTTTTTCGAGCCGGTGTTGGGGCTAAGCCCTAGAGTTGACATTGCTCCACATGGAGTTAGGGATCCGGCTCAGCTACGTTGGGCCAATGTCATGCAACGACTGGGAGGGGGAAGAGTGGCTAAACCCTATCCAGCAGACTTCTTTCTCTGGTGGAAAAGATAGATCGTCACCATTGATGACTATCCCTATGCAAGGATCGACTTTCGTGGAGATACGGATATGCCCCTACCACCAAGAGCAGCATATGGAGACATAGGTAACAAATCCCAACTCACTTTTGTTTTTTGAATTATAATTTTTTTTGTGTTTTTTTACATATATGAAATCAGAAGACATGTTTTGGTGTGACGACATATAATGATACTTTGTCATGTACATGAATATGTGGGACCACGCTGGCCAGAAGTATTTCCTCATCATCAATGGAGGGGAAGAGGCGATGATATCATCGGTGTGGATGTGGAGTGGATGCTCCAAATAATTCACACAAACTTTGTTCGCTTGACATAGAGGGTTCCCATGGCGCAAGTCGAGGACTTTCCTGAGGCCATGCAGTGCCAAGTGGTTAAAGTACCATGGGCATGGGTTTGATTATTTCACCTTCTAGCTAGAGTCATGGTGTGCTACCATGATCAACACCCTCCTCCACCTCAGGCTTAGAGACCTGGGTGTATATTTTTTGTATGACCGTGTAGTATATTCTGGTGGCTCGGAATCACCAATTTTGTATATGACACTTATGTATTATAACGTCACTTTTTTTGGAATTAATGAAAAATATTTATGATGATCAATTATTATTCTATTTTCATGTGTAAAATGTGTTTGTGAAATGCTTTTATTGTCTGTGAAACAAATGCCAATATAGTACATAGTTAGCATATGAATCAACAACTTGATTAAAATTTATTGTAATGGGAATGTATGTTATGCTCTCAAATTGTCGTTCTAGCAATCTTACACGCAATAATATTCGTAATACTGTCGGATCCCTAATATGATACAAGACCATTAAGTTATGAGATCATTAACTGCGAATCAAGATGTATCTCAAGAGAAAGGACACCATGTGAAATGGCATCATGCAATAACTCAATCACAGCACTATATTCAGCAACATTGTTTGACGAAGGTCATAAACATATGCCTCCTGAAGACAACACTTGACCAGTGGGAGTATAAATCACCCAAGTAGCCAAAGTTGAGTTTTGAGTGTGGCGGCTAGCACCATCAGCAAATCCTATATAAACCAAAGACTCCATCAACATCTTCCATAACAAATGAAAGGTAATCATCAAACCTGATCACCATAAAAAGACCAAACTACGCTATGAAAAATGTACAATAATATACAAAAATCAGCCCTGGCTGAAGATCATGCGTATTATTTCTTAATATAGAGCCCATTTCTAGGCTCCGTCAAGGCCATACCTTCATAATCGACCAACTCATAGGTTCCTTTTTCTAAGACACACTTGACCACATGAGGACCATGCCACATTAGGTTATACTTTCCTGCCCCCAAGGTTTCCTTAGCTTGATACAACAAAAGGACTAAGTCACCTTCACTAAATCTCCTAGGATGGATAGACTTATCATACTGGACCTTAACACGGTGCTTGTTAACTTCAAGAGCCACTAAAGCATCTCGACGCTTCTCATCAAGCTTTTCCAATTGGACCAGACATTCTTCCAATGCGGAAGTCTCTGCTAAAAGCTCCACAGCTAGCTTCGAAGAAGGGATTTCACATTCAACTGTAATACTGACTCCACCCCATGCACAAGCTAATATGGAGAAAAATCGGTGGCAGTATTGAACATGGTTCTATAGGTCCAAAAAGTAGGATACAACATGATATGCCAATTAATCTTGCTTTGTGTGATAGTTCATTGGAGAATGGAATTAAGTGACTTGTTCACTGCTTCAACCTGTCCATTCGATTGAGGATAATAAGAAGAGGAATGCTCTTGCTTATACCCTAACTTCGAAGACAACTCTTCCATCATTTTTTTCTAAAAGTGCCTATCATGGTCAGTGACAAGCTCCCTCAGAATGCTGAACCTGGTGATAATCTAGTTAAATACGAAATGCGCGGTTGTTTCACCCTCATATTTGATAGTGGGCATAGCCTCTTCCCGTTTCCTGAAGTAATCATCAACCACAATAATATGATGGTACCCCTTAGCTGAAGCTGGGTTACAATCCATAAAATTGACCCCCCACTTGGTGAAGGGACCGACGGTGATAATGGGATGCAAAGGGGTCAAACAAGAGCACATATTCTATGCAAACACCTGGCAAGGGTGGCACCTCTTGATCGTATTAATGCAATATTTAAATATGGATGGCAAAAAATAACCTGCTCTCAGGATTTTTTGGGCTATAGAAATCCTAGATAAATGACCACCACACGCCCCTCCGTGGCAATCATTAAGCACGACCTGAGCCTCCTCATGATTTAAGCAATGACATAAAATGGAATCAATGTCACGATGGTACAAAGTATCTTCCATTATGAGGTAGTTCTTCTCTACGTGACGTAGTCGTCGACGCTCATCTTGCGAGAGGTGAGTAAGAACCTTCAATGTTTGCAAATAAACAATAATATCCTCGTACAAAGGGTTTGCATTTGAGATGAGAAATATATGATCATTAACAAGATAATCATCATGAACCTTCCCTTCATCAAAATTTGGAAAATCCGATATGAGCTCAACAAAAGATTAATGATTTCTTCGCATTTTGCTGAAATAAACTCGAGATAAAACTCTTGTAATATCACAATCCATTTATTATAATTTCCCCCAATCATCCCTCTGGTGAGGATGAATTGAAATGGATTAATGTGAGCTACCACCAAAGTTTGGTGAAAGAGGATGTAATGCCTCAAATGTTGAACCACATGGATGGTGTCTAGGCATAGCTTCTCAACATGGGTATAACAAAGTTCCACATCAATAAGGTTTCGGCTAATATAGTAGATGACATGCTCATGGAGCTCCTCATCCTCTTGAACCAAGACCATGCCAAATGTCTCTTGAGACGTGGCCACATAAATCAAGAAATCACGGCTATAGTCTGGTGGAGTAAGCACAGGGGCCGATTCCAAGGATTTCTTCAAAGCATCGAAAGACTCCTAGGCCTAATCATCCGAGTAAAAAAGGGTGTCTTTCTTCAATAAGTGCATGAAGCCCTTTGTCAAATTGGAAAAATTGACCACAAACCTTCGTAAGAAGTTTTCCATTCCTTGTAAACATTGAAGATGTCAAATGTTACATGGGGGAGACAATTGAAGTATTGCCTCAACCTTCAATGGATCAACTCTAATGCCCTCCTTGGACACAATGAATCCTAGTAAATGATTAACTTTCACACAAAAGATGCACTTGTGAGGATTTAATCAAATCTGATAATGACGACATCTTTCAAAAACTAATCTCAAATGATAAGGATGATGCATTCTCAAGAGAGAGTGAGAAGCTAGATAATCCAAATGCACTTCAATAATCCTTTTAAGATCATGAAAGGCAAAGTTCATGGCCTGTTGAAACGTAGCTACAACATTTTTAAGGTTGAAGGGCATATTCTGATATGCAAAAGTTCCCCAAGGAAAAATAAATGCAATCTAATGTTGGTCCTCAGGTTTAATATGTATCTGATTATATCTAGAGAAGCCACCCATAAAGAAGAAAACCTCACTTCCCGCACACTCATCCAAAATTTGATCAATAAATGGTGTAGGGAAATTATCTTTAGGACAGGTTCGATTTAAATCATAGAAATCAATGCATATTCGAATCATTCCTTGCTTCTTATCCACAGGATCAGTATTTGAAACCCACTCCGTCAAGGGAACGGGATAGATGAAACTAGTTTTGAGGAGCTTCTTTATCTATGCATTAATAGTGAGTGATTTTCTAGTATTCATGGCACGTAAAAATTGTCGAACTGGTTTAGCATCTGGATAGGTTTTCATTTCGTGTTTGACAATGTGAGGGTCTATTCTCGGCATCTCTTCATATGACCAAGTGAAAACATCACGAAAATCCTTAAAAATATCAATGTACTCCTTAATCTCATCGTGGGAACAATCCACCCCAATGTACACATTCTCAATCTTACCAGGAACATGAGAAATATTGATAGGTATCATTGGTGACCGGTTAGCCATGTTCCCTTCATCAAAATGAATAGGAGAGCTTAACAGGACCACGATCCTACAAAGTTTCTCACTTAGGACCGCCCTAAATTCATCACACTCTAAACAATCATGCTTGGGAAGGAAATACGATCTATGGTGCAAATCTCCCCAAGGTTTCTCTATCCTAGAAATGGCCTCAAGAATAGCTTCATCTGATGGAAAAACATCATCAAGGTAGTCTTGAGAGTGATATGACTCTACTACCCAAGAAGGAATCACATAAGGGTCCTCCTCCTCCATCTGCAAAGAGGAAGGACTAGGCACTACAACATGATCAAGATTATCTTGATACGCCACCAATGTTGCACGAAATAACACGTATGTCTTAGCAGGTATAGAATTATCACCTGAATTACTCAGTGAAGGAAGAATCCAAGGATCCTCCATATGAGAGGTGTGAAACAAGACCGAATTCAATGAGGTTGAAGCCTTACCAAGACTAAACCCAATCATAAGGATAGGCACAGGACAGCTAAAGGTTCCCATGAGAGAAGGATACATGACCACATGCACATTCTCATTTGTCGGCTGAGAATGATCGATAATCGGGATAGAAGCTCCCGATGATGCTTTTAAAGACAGATTCTGGAAATATTTTTTATCAATAGTAACGATCTTCCCATCCAAAGGAAAACAAACCACTCAGAATAGGGAAGAGGCTACAACTTACATATTGTACATCCAATTCCTACCCAGCAAAATATTGTAGTTAAGGGGCGCATCAACCACCTCAACCTCGATCGCAACAGTATTCCCCCCCAATTGGACCTATAGAGAAGGAAGTATACAATGTTGTTGAAATGATCTTCCATCAAATGCAGTCAACATGTTCGTAGATTTATACAACATGGGGGAACCTAAGCCCTTCCAACAGGCCAAACACATCACAAAAGTGGCAACGCCTTTGTCAATCACAGTGCACTTGATGGTGTGGTTTAAACACTCTACGTGAATTAGAAGAGACACATTGTAAGGAAAGTGAGGATAGATTCCATGAGTTTCAAATTTGATCACGGAAGGAGAGCTATCATCGCCAACCCCAAGAGTAGACAACAAGGCCTTCCTTTGCAGAGAACAAGTCTGAAGCACTTCTAATGCAAACATCACATAAGGATTCTAGCCCAAATACTCAACAATTGAATAGTTCTTGGTGGCTCGAACATTAGGATTGTGCCCCGAGTGCTTTAGGACTCCCTTAGGAATATGAGGCGGAGCTTCAGGCTTATTTATAGGCTTTTCAATTCAGAAAGAGCTCTTAGGTGGAGTAAGCTCTTTCCCAAGGTATGGTTGTGACATGCCATAGTCTGTCAAACACGTCACAACATTCGTAGCTTTCACCATGTTAATGCAACCGTGGCCACTAGTGGCATCCGGTGGGTTTTGAGTTCCACTAGATGCACTACTAGGATCCACGGTCCTTGAGTTCATATTTTTATTATTCGGTAAAGGATTTGTAAACACTGCTAGGCCCTGTGCTATGAACTTTGAGGCATCTTCCATACGAGGGCACAAGTGAGTGAGGTGATCATCCTTACACAACTTGCAAGGAAATTTTACCTTCCTCTTAGGCTTCTTGCCCCCCTAGCATTATTTTCATTCTTATCATTGTTATCATTATCATTTTTATTCCCACCCTTACGATTATTCGTTCCTTTATTTTTATTCCTTCCAGGTTGCTGGTTACCTTTCGGGTTCAACGATTGCACTAAAAGTACATCCATCGATTGGGTAGGAAGGGACGAATTCATAGCTTGTCCTGACAGAAAATGGTTACGCAATAACTGGCTCACTTGTTTTGTAATCAAGTCAGGTTTGTTACTTGCGGATCCAACAATACCATCGACATGTGGCCCAGGTCTAAACTTGGAGTCAAAATTGGAACATGGATAATTAGGTATGATCTTATAAAGGAGCCCAGACTGACCATAAATCACGTCCAACTGTTGTGCCCTAAAAATAGCTTGATCCTCATTTTGAACTCTGGATGTGGAAATATACTTCACGATATAGGGTAACAATGACGTGAGGAACCATTCTAGAAGAAACTACGGTGGTATAAAGGATTTAATTAACCTCTTTTGTCTGCACCACTCTTGAATGTGATCTGAAATGTGGGTGGCTTTGTCTTGCCAAAATGTTGACAAGAGTTCAGTATCGGTGTTGTAACGCACGAGTAGATGGAAGTGATCAAGAAAATCCATCACTAGGTCATTGAACCAAGTATAAATCCCCCAGGTAACTCTATATACCATTTCACGGCAGAACCCATGAGGGTGCGTTGAAATAGTCTCAAATGAATAGAATCATTGTTCAAGGAGTTCAAAGAGCACCAAAGATGGAAGGTCATGACGTGATCACTAGGAAATTCACCGGACTTGCCTTCGAACTTTGTAATGTCCGAAGGAAGTTTGGCAGGGATCATTGGGCATGCCGGGTCATGAGATATAGGATCATTTGTTAATCTCTACAAATAAGGTAGATTCAAATTCGCAAGGAAAGGGAGCCTAGGTTGAGCCGATTGGTTCCATGCTCCCTGATAGGACTGGTTCGCATAAGTCCGATTGCTATATACACCATGGCCTTGGCCAGTGGGATAGTAAAATCCTCCCTTTTGACCCATAAAGGGTTTCATGGAAGCATTGTAATTTGGAGTACTGTGAGACTAGGGTGCTACAAAGCCATAATTAGGAGACTGGTACATAGGTTGATAACCAGATCTATAAGGTTGATAGTTTTGTCTGTAAGATGGTCCATAGGAAGGTCCATAAGAGGTTCCATAAGGTGGACCATGAGATGGTCTACGGGAAGGTCCATAATATGGTCCATAGGAATACACATGTGCTGCTGACACATAACGAGGCACATGGCCCTGTGACACTACAGCATGAGCAGAAGTAGAATGGACATGGATAATAGTGTAACTCCAGCCCGAAGGCCTACTAGAGTTAGGAGGAGAATGAGTCATCAAAAAATATTTGAAGGGATTTTTGTTGTGTTGGCCTGGGAAAGGAGCACAAGAAATAAGTTCACGCGCAAGAAAAAGAAGGTGTGCCACACACGTGACAGAAGGAAAGGAGGGTCGCGAAGGAAGCAAGGGGCCAACGTAGGAAGAATGGAGAGGCGCGCGATGAAGGAAAGGCAAGCGCATGGGCGTGTAGGTGATAACGATCGGAGAATGAAAGGTGCATATCGTGGCTGCTTAAGATGGTGTCATCCTGCGGCTACGCACATGTGAGGGAATATTTGTAAGTCAGGCCAATAGTGTCTCATGTCAGGTCGTGATCACCACAGTTGTAGCCTGAGGGGAAGCTAATGGTGATAGTTAACAGACTACCTGGATGCAATCGACCTAGAGTGGTCATGTAAAATTGTATAAATAGGAAGGATTAAGGAATTAGAGGGTTGGGCTGTTAGAGGGGGTTGTTTATCCCCTATTTGTGATAGTTGGTATTGCTGATAGTTATTATGTGTTTTTTAGGGGTGATCCAGAGGGAGGACGCCCTTCTTGTACTGTAATTCTATAAAGAGTAGACGAAGAGGAGACTCAGGAAGAGTCTGGTAGTGATAGGAGGTTGTTGAGCCGTGGATCTGGCTGTTGAGTGCGCATACCGCTAGGAGTAGGAGTAGAATAGAAGAACAAGCCAGAGAGCATGAGGACCAGAATTCTGAGTCATAAAGACATATCATATGATCAGTCTGCATCCTGCAGACTGCAAGGTGCTACACCCTTTTCTCATGCTAGATTAAGGGCACCTTAGTGGTGTTTCCCAGATGGGTTTCCACGTTATCTCTTGTGTTTGAATGAATGATTAATGTTGTGAATGTTTATGCAAATGGTTATTAATTGCTTCCTGTATGAGTCTGAAATATTGTTTCATTTCTTGATATTATAGTGTCATTAATAGATGAATGTTAGTAAAGCATCGTTGGAACATATGCATATATCTTTTTGTGCACTTATGTCTTGAGTCATGACGCGAATCACAGAGAGTATAGTAATGTGAGTCAATGGTTCCACACAATTCACACCGGCTGCGATGACAGAAACAATGATAGATTGTGTGCACTGACATATTGTTGTGCTCAGCCGCGCAAGAAAGCCTCTACCGTCCAGCCATCCAGTTTCCTTCGTCGAGTGCCTTGGTCATGTGCCAAGGGACTATAATCCTGTAAGCAGGAATATTTCACCTTCTGTGGATAGAAATTGTTCCTCTGGTCTAAATGGTGCATATCCAGAACAAATGAGTGAACGACAAAGGATGAAGACCCTCCTTGGATGTCATAGACACCTAGAATGTTGCTTCGATAGTGAACCTGTGCACCTGCAATCAGATCAAACACACCAACACATCAAAGCTACCAGAACATAATCTATCTATCCATGTCAGTGACTAAGGAATCCAACAACATTTACATGTGAAATTAGAACAACAGTAATTTCGGACGGAAATCAGCTTTGCATTAAGATGAATGGAGAAGTTTACAACCAATTAATCCTTATTGTTGACATGCATCTCCATGAAACCAATACTTTCATCCCCATAAGATCCAAATTTGCTCTCTATGCTCTCAAATGGCTTGGGCCAAGTAGTCAATCCAACAGCATAACAATACCTCTAAAGTTCTCCCCCTCAACCATGGACATGAGCTTGTATTTATAAGGCTCAATGGATAGGAATTGTTGAGATATTTGTGGCTGAGGTGGCCTCTAAGATCCTATGATGGGGGATCTTGAGCTCAACTGACCCACAATGATAGGGATAAGGGAGGACATGAGGTTCATGATCTAGAAGCCTCAAGAAATTTCTCTTTTTCCCATTTTACTC
The DNA here is from genome assembly GCA_001517045.1 of Pseudotsuga menziesii. NCBI lineage: Eukaryota > Viridiplantae > Streptophyta > Pinopsida > Pinales > Pinaceae > Pseudotsuga > Pseudotsuga menziesii. The sequence continues at coordinate 127,626 of LPNX010692506.1, forward strand.
AGGGTACTGCTTTTATCCTCTTATAATAGAGCGGTTTAGGTTAGAAACACTTATGGACCAAGGGCCATAGGCGGTGGCACCGCTTACGGTAAACAAGATACAGGTGGTGCAAACAAGGTACCGCTCATGGTTAGCAAGGAAAGCGCGGTGCTGAGTATTTCTATGTAAGATAGACAAACAACATGGGTTTCCACTCCAGATGTTGGGATTAAGGGAAAATATTTAAGTCAAGGGTCTTATCACATGGTGGTGATAGGATTTGGGTATAACAGGATGCCCCCCAAAGCATGAGTCTTAGAGGGATATGATAAATGAGAGCTTTGAGAGAACAATTTCTCACTTTGAGGTGAAAATTTCAGCTCGATCGGAACATGTATTCAAGTAGGCATCTGTAGTACATCAATATTTTTGACTCATAAACACAAGAAACCAATTCATGGCTACAAACCAATACAAGGCAGATCCATGGGAGGAATAAACAAGCATGGCTACTAGAATACAGCGTAGATCCATGTGATAGAGGACTCAAACTTGGACATAGTTCCCAGACATACAATGTAGATCTATGTCATACAGACGCAAATTTGAGCATAGCCACAACCACACAAATGTGGATCCATGCTAGATATACAAAACTCCATCGCAACCTGGGGAAAAGCAATGAGCGCTTTAAACAAATACCCAAGGTATTCATCTCATCTTCCATAAAGTACGATTCTATCCATGTGATTACAATGATCTGAAGTCGAACATGGTAGAAACCACTTGATTACAGGTCAATGTTGTGAACCGTTAACAAGTGTGAGGGAGATCACCATTGATGTCAATGATTCCCAAGGTACCCTAGTACAATCTACTGAGTCTGAATAGATTTCCTGATGTCGAACACTCAGTTGATTCTATCAATCAAAGGTCAATGATATGAACCTATGTTGAAAGTGAGAGAATCTATCATTAAAGCATATAGACCTCAAGGTACTAAGTTTTTATTTCTAAGACTAGTTCCTAGATGATGAGCTGATGTCGACAGGAAAAGTCTCTGTTTGAAAGTAGTCATTTACGCAGTGGAGAAACGTAAATAAGAAGGATCTGCATTAGATGATTTAGTAAAATCATCTAACGTAGCTCCTTCTTATTTACAGGAAAAGTCTCGTCAAAGGAGGGCCATGATGAGTCCCACATTGACGACATGAAACTCGAAACATAGTTCTGGAATGATGTGAATGTAGTAACCATAGGAATGAATCAAAAGTACTGACACAAAGACTATTTTGACTGTAGAGGTAAACTTCCTTTGAACATCGGGCCGCACGACAAAATACTTGGCAGCATGACTGAACGGGAAAAGCTCACGATGTTAGTGGACAATGCATTCTTTTGAAAGAATCAAAGGAGTGACATGAATCATGAAAGTGGATCATCACGGAGATCAGCTGAATACCCAATTGACTGAAATGATATGTAGACAAGTGCCATGTTCAAAGGTAACGACAAACTACTGCCATTTATTTGCAAAATGATTCCCTTCCCATTTCCCCCATCATGATAAATGAGTGCCCCTTTTCAGTTTTACGAGTTCAAAGAGGGTAACAAACACTCAGTATAGCTTGTCCGAAGACAAGTCCAAACTCATATGTTTTATGAACCTGAGAGAGGAGGGGTTCATTCCCGAAACATGTCTCTCAATGTTTAATTTAACGAGTCCAATGAAAGAAAACTCGGTATCGTTCATGTTTAGAGAGTTTGGATGATTACGAAAGAAGACTCCAAAGGGGTCCTTTTTCATATGGTTTAGTCCCGAAGGATTGAAAAAGTGTAAAATCATACCTTAGAGAACTCTTCAAGTCATGATCGGTTGAAGTGTTCCTTTTTTGTAAATAGTCTATCCGAACCGAAAAAAAGATAACCTACCGTCGGAAAGACGACTCTTTGAATGCTTTAACGAGCGTGAAGTAGACAATATCGCTCGACAATCTTTTCGTATTTAGGGAGCCTAAAAAGAGTTTAAAGAGGACTCCATGATTTTTCTTTACACAATGTCAATTTTTACGAGCCTGGAAATAATCAGAAACAAACTCGACGATCTTTTCATGTTTAAGGAGCCTGAAAAGACGTGAAAGAAGACTCCATGAATTTTATTTACACAATGTCAATTTTTTATGATCCTGGAAAGAATCAGAAATGGACTTGGACCTTTGATACTAGGTTTCAAGAGTGTGACCAAAGTGTCGTAACAAACGCTCATTGACTTTTTTCGTTTTATGGAAGTATGAAAAAGTCATAAACAAACTCCCAAATCTTTACTGTTGTGGTTCTTCTATCCTATAATCGACTCAAAAACAAGTGTTAAATGCACTCATAACTAACATTAAGGGATTATGACTAATAAGTTTTGAATAAAAGGTGATTTTAAATCAAAACTATAGCATGTCAGACCCAAAAAATGCATATATAAGTCATGTAAATAGTAAAAAATCAAATCATTTTACTATTTACCCATAGTGGAGAGCATTTGGAGCACTTTCCTAGTCAGATCTTCAGCTGATGATACCGGGAGTTCCCACCGTTGGATTTGAGTGCCGTCAGTTCTAGGTAATAGTTAAAACCTTACTCTTTCTTTTCATACTCTTTATTTTGAGTTTTGATGGGGTTTTGGGCTTGTATGGAAAGCCCTAAAACCATAGAAACAGGCACCGTGCATACCCCTTGCGGGATACACGGTACCTCACTAGAACCGCGCCTAAAACAAAGCTGACAGGCAGTGCCATCTCCTCTCTCCAATGGCGCACAAGAAGTGCCAGCCGTGGAGATTTAAATATGATAGCACAAGCAAAAATAAATCATTCTTTTGAATTTAAATTATTAAGGATGATTCTAATATGTGCTATGATTGTTTTTTTCAGGTATTTGCTGATTAATCATGGTGATATGGAAAGAAAAACAACATGACAATGATGACGCTTTCACTGAAAGGAATGCAGGTTGTATAGCCGCATTATGAGACTGTGGGCTCCTAAAATTCTTTGGGACCCCAAGAATGGTATCACATGAGCGGTTGCTAGAGCACATACTTTGGATGTGGAATTCGGAGTAGCAGCACTTTGAGGTTGGGGCCCATATTCTGACAGTGGAGGTAGAGGACATATACTTTTTGACTGTACTCTCAAGACGGGGTGCCCCCATCTCACTGACAGGTTCCCGGAGAGGGGATATTACCACACGAGAGTTGATAGAATGTCACTGTATTCAAGGGATGAGGACATCAGGGAAGAAAATCCCCATTAGAGCAGTGATGGATGGGCCTCTATGGACTGTTCTATTTACTATGTAGAGAGTGGTCGGGAGTTAGGGTGTGCACCAGGCTTCCAGGGCACACATGTTATATGCCATAGACGCCATGGCACCTACAATATTCAACTATGTGGAAGCCATGCTTCCGATATTCAAATATCAGTTGACTAAGTGTCGATAGGGAGAACTGAAGTAGTTTGGATTTGGTTCCATTTTAGCCTACTTCTTTGAACGGGTACCACAGATGAGACCTTAGGTGGTCTTCATAGAGCTGAGAGCGTGGGACCCCTGTATGCTGAGGTGGGTTCAGATTATGGCTCATACTGGAGCAGGAAGGGGGAAGGTGAAGTTCGGTAACTCGTTCTTCAAATGACTTCGAGATCAGATCCACATGGTGGAGGATTATGCTTATGCAGGCATAGACTTCAGTGGAGATCCTGACCTATGGCTCCCATCTGGCGGACAGTGGGGTGACATTGGTAAGAAGCAAGAAACCCTAAAATGGATGAAATGTTTCTATGTTTTTTTATGTTTTATACTTTTTATGTTAAGTAATGAGACCTAGATATTTTCATGCAGATGTTGGAGCAGCACAACCTGGGGGAGCTTCCCCATTGGATAAACGAGATAGAGCCCGCTTTGTACCGTAGGGAGATGATATCATCAGGGAGTTAGAGGAAAACCTGGAGAGGTTGGCCTTGGATATCCATGACGATTCAATTGATGACCTCCCTCTGAGGTATCAGAGACCCACAATGGGAGTACCGGGTCGATTTAGTAGGTTGCTACGTAGAGTATCCCGGGCTATGATGTGCTACCATGAGCATCACTAGACATTGTGTGTATGAGATATTTACCGTCATGAATGGGCAATATGCCAATGTAGGATGTAATTAGATAATGAGTCAGCAACTACATTATGTTCCCTAGGTATATGCCTATAAGTGATGGTTTCAAATGATCTTTCTAGCAAGCGTACTCTCCGGAAGAGGTGGAGAAGCACGAGGTTTCTAATGGTGTAGACATGGTTTAGATGACAAACCATGAGTTGTGAGTCCATCAAGACTATCGGATTGCGAACATCTTGGGAGGCAGCTTCAGTCAGAAGACCGATGACTACTTGATACTCTACGGAAGTGTTTGGGAGAAGTTCGACGACAAGTTGTAAAGATGGAATCTGACATTGAATCGGTAAGACAACTCCAAGTCCATAAACAAGCTAGAATGGTGTGAAACCAGTGGTTGTTTACACCAAATTCCTATAAGCCCAAAGAGCAGAGAAAAGAATGTGGTGCTAGTTGTATTTATGATCTCCAACCATCTAATGAAGCATAGTTTTCAAAACTTTGTTAATGGCCTCTACCTGACCATTAGCTTGTGAATAATATGGCATAGAGTTTTCATGGTGAAAACCTAGCTTGGTGCTCAGTTCCTCCATCATTTGATTATGGAAATGTGATCCATGATCATTAATGATGGACTGCGCGACTCCAAATCTAGCTATGATATGATTGAACAAGAAGAGAGCAGTAGTCTTACCATCTTCTGCATATGTAGGCATGGCCTCAGCCCACTTTGTGAAACAGTCCATGGCTATGATGATGTAACCATGCCCCCCAGATGAGGTAGGCTTACAATGCATAAAGTCAATCCCCCATTTGGAAAATGGGCCAACAGAAATGACAGGGTGTAGCGGAGCAGGATGGGTGCGTTTTTTGGGATAAAAATGTTGACAAGGTGGGCATTTCTTAACAACCTCATGACAGTATTTGAAGATGGAAGGCCATAAATAGCCAGCACGAAGGATTTTTTGGGCTGTATCTATCACAGATAAATGACCGCCACATGCTCTAGAGTGGAAATCATTCAACACGTGTTCAACCTCCTCATGGGTGAGGCATCGCCGGAGAATAGAATCAATCCCACATCTATACAAGCTATCATTCAGGATGAGATAGTATTTCGCGTGGTGATGGATACGACAGCAATCGTCATGGGATAAATGCGGCTAAAATCATTGTGTTTGGAGATAAATAATAAAATATCCATACCATGGATCGGTAGTGCTGATCAGGAACAGAAATTCATCGGGAAATGAATCACTGGGCTCAAATTCCATTGCAGCATAGGGAATATCACACATGAGCTCTACAAAGACCAAGGATTTCTTTGATGTGGCTTTAGCAAATTCCAGATCAAACTCCTATAGTATGACTATCCATCGGGAGTAATTTCCCCCGAGCACCTGACAAGTCATGATGTAATACATAGGGTTCTGTTCTGCCAATACAGTCATTGTGCAGAGCAAAATGTAGTGATGAAATTTTGTATAGCAATGACCATGGCCAATGCTAACTTCTCCACGCATGAATATCAGGTTTCAGTATCCATAAGATTCTTACTGGAAAAGTAAATCATGTGCTCCTGACCGTTGGGATTTTCCTACACCAAAACCATAGCAATGGTAGTAGCGGAGGCAGCAATATACAAGAGAAATTCCTTTGAATAATCTAGGGGGTGTATCATGGGTGAATGAGTCAAAGAATGTTTGAGATTATCAAAGTCACGTTGGGCTTGGTCATCCCAAAAGAATGGTGTCATTTTTAAGGAGACGCATATAACCGTGTGTTTTCTCTACGAAATTGCATACAAAAAGACGAAGGATGTTTTCCTTCCCTTGCAAACTTTGGAGTTCAAGGAGATTAGTTGGGGATGGTAGAGCCAAAATGATGGCAATTTTCAAAGGGTCTATCTGGATGCCATCTTTGGAGACCACAAAACCTAGCAGACATCCCGTCTCAATGCAAAAAACACATTTATGCGGATTGAGTCGTATATTATAATGACGGCATCTTAGGAATATGTTTCTAAGATGACCAAGGTGGTCCTCTTGTCACTATGAATGAGCAGGGAGGTCATCAAGGTATGGTTCAACAATATTTTTAATATTGTGAAATGCATAGGACATCGCACGCTGGAACGTGGCTCTAGCATTTTTCAAGCCAAAAGGTAACTTCTTATATGCAAAGGTTCCCCATGGGAAAATGAATTTCGTCTTGTGCTAATCAGTGGGTAATATCTCAATCTGATTATAGTCAGAGAAGCCATCCATAAATGAGAAGATGACACTTCCAGCACAGTTGTCGATAATCTGATCGATGTGTGGAGTAGGAAATTTGTCGTTGGGACAAGCTTTATTCAAATCTCTAAAGTTGATACAGACTCTAATGGTGCCCTGCATTTTATTAACAGGGACAACGTTCGATACCCATTCCATTAGGGGTACTGGATAAATAAACCCATCTTTGAGAAGTTTCTCAATTTCAGCTTTATTCGTTGCGGCCTTCCGTGGATAGACTTGCCTTAGTTTTTTCTTGATAGGCTTGGCCGTGGGATAGGTTTTAATCTCATGGACGACAATGGACAGGTCAATCCAGTGCATCTCTTCATAGGACTAGGAAAAAATATCATAGAATTCCTTGAAAAGTGCCCTGTATGCTTCAGATTCATCTCTCAAGTAGTTATGCCCAACATGAACATGCTCGATGGTACCAGGATTTGCTGATATGTCAATCGGATTTGTCTAAGTAGTGTTACAAAGGTTTCCTTCAAAATCTATGTCTTGCAACAATTTGGGAATTTAGGGTATGTTGAAAATATTAGTAGGAAACAGAGATGCATAATCATGGGTAACTAAACTGGTGGTTGGGAGGAACATGGATCTATGATGTTGATCCTCCCAAATGGACTCATCTGTACTCATGATCTCCATAATGGACTCGTCAGAAGGAAAAGTATCAGAGAGATAATCTAGAACAGGAAGAGATGTTTCTAACCAGTAAGGTAAATGGTAAGGATCCGAAGCCACTAGATGAAGGTCATCAGTGTGATCATCGGAAATGGTTTGAATGGTGTCATACATTGTTTCGTGTGAACTCAACGAGGTGGACTCAACAACCTGTTTTCCTTTAGGCTCACAATCAAATGAGGTAATCATATGGACTGTCATGGAATCCGTGTTAGGAGGAGTGGACAAAAAAATACCCATAAGGGATGAATTCTTCAAAATGCCTACCCCAATCGACTGGTAAGGAGGAGGGGACTGGCCTAACATGGGATGTTATTATCCATATAGGTAGTAACATTCAACGTCCATAAATCAAGCTGGTCAATAGTAACAATTCTCCCTAGATGTAGAATTGGACTGTTCGAAATACTGTTGAAGCATCAGCACTCATGGCATAGAACCAATTTCTTCCTAGAAGGAGGTTGTAGTCTAATGGGGCATCTACCACTTCTACTTGAATAGAAATGGTTTTTCCCCCAAGCTCGACTGCAAGAGCTTATATGAGACCATGGGGCTGAAAATATCATCCATCAAAGGCCTTCAGAGTCATAGGTGATGTTACAAGCTTCGGAGAGCCGAGAGCATTCCAACAAGACATAGACAAAATCGAGGTTGAAGCACCTTCATATAGTATCATTCGAAGAAAAAAAATCCAACTAATTTCGTAATGATCTGGAAAGCAAGTTTATGAGGTAACCTAGTCTTATAGTTCTCAACATTAAAATGAATCAAATTAGTATTATCCGGGTCTAAAGCTCCTAATGTTGTTAACAAGTTTTTGCGTTGTGTAGGACAACTTTGGAGTACTTCTAAGGTCGACATTGCACAAGGTGCCTGAGCAAGATCTTCAACTACATTATAAAATTGAGCAGCTCAGGCATTAGGGTTAAATACAGCCTTCTGAAGAGTACTCTTTGGGTGGATGCAAAATCATGTCGAAAGTAGGTTTCTCTATGGATAGGGGGGCAGTAGATGAGGATTCTGGAGAACTAGTAGAGGGAGCTTTCCCTAAAGAAGAATGGTCTTATTTTTTGCCTACGGTTTTTTCATAATTATGACTTTGAGTTTGCAGATTAATGGTATCCAAGGACATCATACGAATTTCCTCTGATGAACTAGAGTTACCCTGATTAGACATGTGGTCTATCAGTTGTTGTTGAGAGGGAAAAGGATCCATGAGTACTGCGGGTGCGGAATTTGACTTCAAAAATTGAGATATTTCATCTCAATGGGGACACTCTTTTGATAAATGGTCACCTCCACATAGCAGACATGGATATTTTTCTTTTCTCTTCCCTTTATCATTATCATTATTGGTTGGTCTTGGATTCTCTTGTTGGTTTCTGAGTTTTTTATTCTTACTTTTACCCTTCTTTTTATTATTGCCCGAGGTTTGAGTACTTTGAATAGAATTGACCTCGGTGGAAACCTTAGGAGTCGAAGGAGTACGGGTGGAAGTCTGGGTTTGCTTGGTAGGTTTCGCTGCTGACGGTGACTGGATTGAAACAACAATCCCATCAACAGGTACTTCTGCTGGTGGCTTGGCGGGATCGGTGCTTGGGCAAGGAGCTTGAGGAATCAAGTCATAAATAGTTCCAGACTGGGAATAGACCAAGTCTAGATACTGGTCTCGACTAATAGCCTGATCTTCAGTAACGGCACCGCCCATAGCCACATCTCGGGAAATTGGAGGAAACAAATATTTGGTAAACCAATCAGCTAATAACTGATCTAGAATAGGGGCCTTAATAAGCCTTCTCTGCCTTCTCCACTCATAGATATGATCAGATATGTGGTTGGAGGTGTTCTATCGTAGTGAGGTTAAGAGATTAGTACCCATTTTATAATAGATAGAGAGGTGAAAGTGTGTAAGAAACATGGTTTCCAATGAGCCAAAATCCACAAACGAATGTTGTGGGAGTTCAATGTACCACTTTGCGGATGAATGGGTCAAATTTCGCTGAAAGAGTCATAACCGAATTGAATCATCAATGAGGGAGTTTGAAGAACACCACAAATGGAATGTCATGACATGTTTTTTTGGATCGTCTCCCTACTTCCCATCGAACTTTGGGATGTCCAATGGTAACTTTACCGGAATCGGAGGCCATGAGGGATTGTGTCGAATGGGGTCATTAATCAACTTGGACAAGTCAGGAAAGTCCAAAGTTACTAGGAAAGGTAACTGTCGGTTAGGTTGCACATACTAGTAATATTGATATGGCATATAATTACTAGTAGGACCATAAGTGGACTGATAGATAGGTTGTTGTGAGGAAGAACTAACAGAGAATCTGCCTGCAGGGAGTTGATTTCTAGGATCAGGACCGTTAGGAATACCAGGGTCTTTGGGAGGAGGACCACCAAGACCTCTAGGACCACCATGACAATTGGGACCACTAGGACCACCAGGACCACCAAGAGGCGGACCACCAGACCCTCTAGGGCCACTAGGAGGTAAACCTCCAGAGCCTCGGGAACCACTAGGAGGAGGGCCACCATACCCTCCAGGGCCATTAGGGGGAAAGCCACCAGGCCCCCCAGGACCACCAAGACCATTATGACCATAAGGAGGAAAACCACCAGGCCCTCCAGGACCATTAGGCCCTCCAGGGGGAGGACCACCAAGAAGCCTGCAAGGTGTCCCTGTTTGAACGGGTCCTTTGTCGGTAGTAGGATTATATTGTGCACTTGAGCTTGGAACTTGATAAAAGCTACATACATGTGCACCGTCACAGGTCGAATTCTATAGGATTGGTGGACAACATCACACAATGGCTCTGCATGTACAAAGAATACAACGTTGTTGTCCTTCTACCGATTACTATCCCCCGTTTTCTTCCCATAAATTTTGATACCTTGCACCAAGCCAGGGTAGTGGGACATCCATTTGAACGTAATCCAGTGGGTTATCCCACACAGTGAAGGAAATCAAGATCAACAGACAGGAATAGTGGAATTTGTAGGTGTCCTTGTACTGATGCTACAGTGCATTGTCTATAAGTGCGTTCAACAAGTATCGAGACCAATTGAATATTCCTCCTAGCACACATAAATCTGCAAGTTCCACTGTCGCTGTCGAACATTGCAGTTCTGGTAAGAAACGCTTATGGACTAAGGGCCATAAGTGGTGGCACTGCTTGTGGATAACAAGGGATAGGTGGTGCAAACAAGGTACCACTTTTGGCTAACAAAGGAAACGCGGTGCTAGGAATTTTCATGAAAGATTGACATTTAGTGGGTTTCCACTCCAAGAGCTGGAATTCAGCGCAAGTAGGTATGTCAAATGTCTTATCACATGATGGTGACAGGATTTTGGTATAACACAGTGATGATGATGATGATGATGATGATCTAGTGATGATCCAGACTTGATGATGATTTAGTGATGCTCCATATCAAGTGATGATCTAGAATCAATGATGACCCAATGATGATCTAGATCCAGTGATGATCCATACTTAATGAAGATGACTTAACAATGAAGATGACTTGATGAGGAAGATGACTTGAAGATGAAGATGACCTGAAGATGAAGATTACTTGATGATGATCCAGATGATACAGAGAAGAAGAATTCTGCTGATAAATTGTGTTGAGAGAATACCTTCCTAGTTAACAGGGAGTGTTGATGTATTTGTAACTTTGGAATGTATTCACTTGTATATCTCATGTATTGTATCCTGATGTTTATTCGAGGAAGTATCTATAATGTAATTGATTCATGTCATGCCCCGATGTTCCGATCAGGAGATTCAATAATGTAAACAAGTCATGTAAAGTCATTGAGGTTAACCCTCCATTGTAAGTCGAGGCAATAGNTGATCGGAGGGAAAATTCCCCATAGTTGCAGGGCACTAGGGTTATTAGACTCTCCTAAAGATGTCATCCCTAGTAAGTAATTGTTAAGTGGGGCCGACATCTTGAAGTGGACATTAAGTGAATGAAAGAATATAAATAGAGAGTGAGCCTCTCTATTTATCAGACACACACTCACTCATTGGGGCACAGGAGTGAGAGAGGAGAAGCTCTCTCAAGTGAGAGAGAGAATAGCTGTGGAGATCATCTTTTCTGCTCTGGTTTTTTACTGCTGCCATTGGTGCTTATTCTATCTCTAAGGAAGTTGCAAGGCTTTCTTCTTTATGGTTTCTTCAAGGAAAATTATTTATCTCTCATGTCTCTTGTGTTTATTGCTGTACATGTTATTCTCTCAGATAAGATCCTAAGATCATATTGCTTAAATGATAAAAATCTAACAGCTACCCACCTATGAGGTTTTCATACATGCATTGGAGATGACACCTAGAACCTGGTATACCTCTCTAGAGCCGCAACAAGGAAAACAAGATTGCGAAAAACATGCTAACCAATCGGTGCATACAATTGAAGTCATGGATGAGCATACAATAATGGATGTTGTGCTCCAGGCGGTAAAGGAGAAGATGGTTATTGGGAACTCGGTCGAAGATGCTAATTCCCACCATTATAGTGCAACCACTCAGTAGTACAGTATACCTAGAAATCCAAATGATGATCTGATTAAGATCAACAGACCAAAATCAGAGGGCCTCTGATAAGTAGAAGGGAGTAGCACCCCAAGTGATCAATTCCCCCAACCCCTGAGAATTGAGAAAGTGCATATCAGATCACTAAAGAATGCAAATCTCGACAATATTAGATATTGTTGTAAGGGTGAAGCAGTTGCAAAGATCGTGGACCTACTGCATGAGTATCAGGACCTAGTCCCTACCAATGTCTCAGAAATGAGGGGAATAATGGAAGATTTAGGAGAATTGGAAATACCCATGGGGATAAATGCTAAACCAAGTAAGCAGCAACAAAAGCCATGGAAAAATCAATATATCAAGGTTAATCCAGTCAAAGAAGGACTTTTCTTATTGTAGGACAACAAAGTGTTCAAGCAACTGGGCAAGATAAATACACGTAAGATCATAGGGCCATATAGGATCGTGCACATCACCGATGCGAGCATGGTAAAAATCCGGAAGCTAGAGGGTACCTATGTCGTGAGTATTGTGAACGGCAGTCACCTGAAGCCATAATATGACATGTAAAACATCCCAAAAAAAAAATAGATGAGGCCAAAATACGTAACCTAATTTTTCTGCAAGACTGCAACAGAGCCGCCATAGACACCCAAGAGCTAAGCGTAAGTACCAAACCACACAAGAATCAAGCAAGAAAAAGGAAGTGCGTGACATGTATATAAGGAAGCGGCGCAGACCAAGAAAAATGTGCTTAAGAAGGAAATCAGCGTAGAATTAGCAATATGCCCAAAAATCTCACACCGGCGCAGGAAAAAGAAGGTAAAGAAAAAAGTCGTTATCACGTAGGGAAAAGCAAAAAGTGGTTAAAAGATGCAAAAAGCAGTAAAAAGATGCAAAAAGTGAGAATGACAGGCTAGCCGGTATTAAACTATGAATCTTTGACAAAGATTCGGGCAGCTGTCACAGTTAAGTGACTTTACTCTAACGCAGTATGAGGAGCAGGGTTGCATACTTTTTCATCCCATCACCCGTCCTTTCCATAACGACCATAACTAGCATGACAGGTACATCCAGAAAAGCGAGTTGCATAAATTAATGAGGAAAGTATCGGTAGAAGCAACCTAGGAGATCGATTAGACCCTGCCATATTGTTAAGTGATGATGGTAGGACACAAAGGGCTGTATAGATACTCAGCTTCTCCATCAACCACTCTATTACACATAGTGAAGACTTGAGAAAACCTGATCCATGCAACTACAGAGCTAAAACCCTGCAATCCTTGGTCAATTATGCCAACGTCCATGGTAATTAAAAGTGAGGTGTTGGAAGCAACTGTTATCTTTGGTTGCCTCATTGAAGAGGAACAAGAACTTTAGTCGACCAAGGTACAGTAACTGCAACAACAACCAGAGATTGACCCCATGGCGAGAACATGCAACCAGCATATCAGGGAGGATGATCATGCTACCATCCTAATCTTAAGGTCACGTGTTGTGCCTAACCCAGTTCCAAGAATTCTAGTTGCTCTGAGACCACAACAGGAAGCTATAACGCCTGATAGAGAGTCGAGGCAGCTCGAAGAGATGTATCCAGGAGAGGCGTCTGAAATACCACAACCCCTATAGAGAAAATGCAAAGCTACCGCCATTTTGGATGACCGAGGAAAGGAACCCACTAGCAATGAAGCAGATAAGGTCATGGAAAAAGAATCACAGCCAAGAAGAGGGCCACGAGCTGATCCAAATTTCCTTTACTATATTCGGACAAGGAGAACTGATGCAGAAGAGAGCGCCCTCCCAATGAAGGCGATGACTACTGTGATCTCACTGCGAATTCCTGTTGGAATTATCTTGCCAAAGGATATCCTCCTTGGGTTGGCTATGCTGAAGTTCCAGGACTGTGACACTCGAAAACAAGAAGGATTACAGATAGAAGACTGCATGGTTGTGGAATATTCTACTACAAGTTATGCCCAGGTGCTCAAGACAAAGGTTTGGGCTGAGGGACTTGGGCGCGTTGGTATCATAAACATGTTGTTCATGTCTCATTTTGGCCATAACATACAAGTCAATAAATATGTGAAGTAGCTACTGGTCTGCTTCCATGGAGGATACCTATGGCTGGATCAGCCATATCTGGTCAACGCAGAGCTAATTGCGAGGATTATTTCCCTCCCAAATGAAGGTGAAGATCCTATGACCTACTTCACCAAGAAGTACATTAACCCAATTGAACAGAAGCATAACCTTCAGCGAGCAGGCTGGGGCTTATTGATTGGGCCCATCTAGGACAAAAGTGTGCACATCTCCGCAAAGATCCTATCTTGTAAGGTACTCCACAATATGATACCCAAGCAATGTTCGACATCGGCAGTGGAACGTGCAGATTTATGTGCGCTAGGAGGAATATTCAACTGGTCTCGATACTTGCTGAACGCACTTATAGACAATGCACTATAGGATCAGTACAAGGACACCTACAAATTCCACTATTCCTGGATGTTGATCTTGATTTCCTTCACCGTGTGGGCTAACCCACTGGATTACATTCAGATGGATGTCCCACTACCCTAGCTTGGTGCAAGGTATCAAAATTTATGGGAAGAAAAAGGGGGATAGTAATCGGTAGAAGGACAGTAATGTTGTATTCTTTGTACATGCAGAGCCATTGTGTGATGTTGTCCACCAATCCTATAGAATCTGACCTGCGACGGTGCATAGTTATGTAGCTTTTATCAAGTTCCAAGCTCAAGTGCACAATATAATCCTACTACCGACAAAGGACCTGCTCAAACAGGGACATCATCATTCCATTTTTTCAGGTATTTCTTGTTTTGGGGGTAGTAGGGTCCATCAAAAGTATGCCGAGTGGGTACTCGTTGGATGCGGAATTTAATTCCGCATCCAGCGAGCTCTCCCGATCGAAATTTGAGTAAAAACACAGGGAGATCTGTCAAAAATACAAACAAAAAAAAGTAGTTTTTTTTATGATACCTATCCCCAAATTTATATTAAAAAAGTGTTTAAGACCTATACAGTATTTCAAATTTAAATCAATTTCATTGGCTAACACATTATGACATGGAATTTGAATAAAAGTAAAAAGGCCCATTTTGAGTTGAAATTTCCTCTAATGGCTGGCATGTAAGACCAGTTAGGCTGCCCCCATGGCATGAAAGTATTACTAGGGTATGGAATTCCAGCATAAGGTATTCCTGTAGGATTTGATGGATAATTAATATTTCCTATAGGTATTTGATAACCATAACCTCCAGAATATTGAATGGTTATAGGTTGTGCCCCCAAAGGCTGACCTAAACTAGATGGGGGATTAGCCATATTAGTATGTGTGGGAAGGACATAAACTGTAGATTATTCTATATTAGAGGTTTGTCCTTGATTAGGTACAATTTTGGTGCTAGATAACATATGTCATGCCGGGGGTTTCCCCCCGACACTAGAAGGTAATGATGAAACAGGAATTGAAGGTTGGGCCCCAGGTGCAGAAGACCTGGGAGGATTAGGAACAGACATAACATAGGAGATGGTGGGTTGGAAGTTTGACTTGGGTTGTGTGGTGTTATTGTGCGATCTATAATCGGTTCAATAGGTCTCATAGAATCGGCAAGTGAACAGTATCCCACAGGAACAGCTGTGGAACATGATGGTGGTGTGCACAATATGCAATATATTTTTCTTTCAATCTCCTAAGCACAGAGAATGGCTGCATGGTATTGTCTATGTTCTTCTTCATCTGGAGAAACTTCTCCAGGAGAGTTTAAATGGGTGCCAAATGAGGCAATGGCCTGTCCTATAGAGGTATCCCAAAATGGAGCATTGGGACCATAATCCGGATGGGTAGTATCATCAACATGACCTTCTATGGGAGAATGGAATGAAGTGTTTTCCCAAGAAGGTTGTTGGACCAAGGGAGGTGAGTGTGAAGAATATGGTCCTCCACTTTCTGCAACCACATTATCTCCCACTTGGGAGGTGGTAGTAGCTCCTTGGTCGATAGCTTCCATTGGATTTTCTCCCGAACTAGGAATAAACTTGCGTGGCAAGCCTCGTAATCTTCTAGACTGCCTTAATTCAGCCATTTTGTACAGTTCCTATCTAACCTAGGGTCTGAAAAACTAGAAAACACACCAAAAAATTTCCCTACACAAGCTATAGGTCAAACAAGCACACTTAAAATGACAGGAGGAGTTCAAATAATCAAGTCTCTCACCAGGATTGTCAAGAAGGTGCCACTCGCTATATACCTCTAGGGTACATGCTTAGTAATCTCCTCGAATGCTTTTTTTGATGTATGGCTCCAAGCAAGATGGCCAAAGGGCTTTTCTCAGGTGGATAAGGTATCCTAGTGGGGTCTCCTGATATACTCAAGGTACGTGGCAGTTTGAATCAGTAGTAGTGTTGTCTAATGCATAACCATACGCAAGGGGCCTTCTGATATACAATCGAGTACATGAAGTACCTTTCTATATAACTCAAGGGTATGCGAAATCCCATTCGATATACCGATGGTACGCGGAAGAACCACGCCAGTCCCGGGATGTAATGCAGACAAATAACGATAGCTCCTATGCTTAACAACACCCTAACACGTCTCTAACCTATCACTCCAATTGCTATGTAAATTTTAACCTATAACTACCATTAATTTTAAAGTGGATGGTTAGGTGAATGCATCGTGTTTTGACAGAAAAAGTAAAACCCTGCAATATGCGTGTGCAAATATTTCACTTTACCGTTCAGTATGCCTACCTACGGGAGGGAAAAAGAGTATTACCTTTTGTTTCAAAACCAAAAATATTTCCAAACAACAATCTTGAACAAAAAATCACAGAAAAAAAACACTTTCCAAACTGATTTCTCTTTTCTGAAAGCAATAAGAAGGGGAAGAATCACTTTTCCTAAAAGAAAAACAAGAAGCACACTACATGCATATGCACTCTATTTTTCAATTTTTCTTAAAACATAAGCAAATCTAACTTAAAACTACCATATTTTTATTTTGATGAGATAGTACTAAATGCATAAGAGACAAAAGAGCATAAAGAGCCTGAAAGCTTGTGAGGCCAGTCAGAGATCCAATGTCTAATTCTTGATAATGATAACCTAATCTCAGTCAAAAAATTTCTTTTTTAAAGGAGGAAAAATAAGTTCTCTATGCAAACAAGAAATGAAACCTAGACGCTAATCAAATGCTTTTCTTTCAGTCTATATAACAGAGATGAAAAGAGATCCTACTAACACCCTAAGCTTTTCAAAAACAATAATTCCTTTCACAATCACAACCAACAAGCACAAAAGTGAATGAACAATCAATAAGCCTAATCTAGCTTTTGAATTTTCCAATCAAACCAATCTCTAACCATAAAATTTCAAACCACAAGCATCAGATTCTAACACACAAGCTTGACAGTGCAGGGCTGAAAGCAAATCAACTCAAATGTTTTGCAAAAAATGGGAAAAGAGAGGTCTTGGAATGATTCCTACCTAGCACCATGCTACAGGGGTCTTGACAGAGTGATTCTGGACTAGCACTGCTTCTTGCCAACAGGACTCAGGCAGTGGCACCACGTGCTGCTAACTAGGTTCAGGCGATGGCATTGCTTCTCAGAAACTGCATAAGCGTGGTTCCCTGTATAAATCCAAAACATAAAGGAGAATGACAGATCAATTCAGAAAAAGACCAAACCGAGGTAAAAATTAATAGATTGAGAATAAAAGAGAGAATAAAAGATCGGAATAATTCAGATCTAGGCAAATCTGGAAGTTTCAAACCAAAATCCACCGAGTCAGATAGCAGATCTGACTGAAGAGAGTTGGAGAAGGAGCATGGAATGAGATAAGAGTTGAAGAACTGAGGAAGATAAGATCAACTGATACATATAACTATTCCCCAGTGGAGTCGCTAGATTTGTAAGTAGGAATATTTCACCTTCTACGGACAGAAGCTGTTCCTCTGGTCTGAATGGTTCAGATCCAGAACAAATGAGTGAACAAAAAAGGATGAAGACCCTCCCTGCATGTCATAGACACCTGGAATGTTGCTTCGATAATGAACCTATTCACCTGCAATCAGATCAAACACACAAACACATCAAATCTACTAGAACATAATCTATTTATCCACGTCAGTGACTAAGGAATCCAACAACATTTACATGCGAAATCAGAACAATAGTAATGTGGGACAGAAATCAGCTTTGCATTAAGATGAATGGAGAAGTTTACAAACAATTAAGCCTTAGTGTTGACATGCATCTCCATGAAACCAACACTTTCATCCCCATAAGCTCCAAATTTTCTCTCTATGCTCTCAAATGGCTTGGGCCATGTGGTCAATCCAACAGCATAACAATACCTCTAAATTTCTCCCCCTCAACCATGGACATGAGCTTGTATTTACAAGGCTCAATGGATAGGAATGGTTGAGATATTTTTGGATGAGGTGGCCTCTAAAATCCTATGATGGGGGATCTCAAGATCAACTGACCCACAATGATAGGGATAAGGGAGGACACGAGGCTCATGATCTAGAAGCCTCAAGAAACTTCTCTTTTTCCCATTTTACCCAGGGTACCACTTTTCTCCTCTTATGAAAGAGCGGTTTAGGTTAGAAATGCTTATGGAAAAAGGGCCGTAGGAGGTGGCACCGCTTATGGTAAACAAGATACAGGTGGTGCGAACAAGGTACCGCTCATGGTTAACAGGGAAAGCATGGTGCTGAGTATTTCTATGTAAGATCGACAAACAACATGGGTTTCCACTCCAGATGCTGGGATTAAGGGAAAATATGTAAGTCAAGTGTCTTATCACATGGTGGTGATAGGATTTGGGCATAACAAACCCCTCGACAATCATGGAAATATGGTTCCGAAGGTTACCCATCGAAGAGATATCTATGGTGAGACTGCTCCTACTTCACAGGTGTTGCTGACGGAGCTTTCTCTATCAGGTCGGTATCTCGGGTGTTTGTTGAGTCGACGGGCTGCACAGAAACCTGGCTCACATGAGTCAGGAAAAGTAGCCAACAAATGATTTTGTTGTCGGGACCTTGTTGATCAAAATCATGGAAAATTTGTGGCATTCGATGAAGAAGGAGATAGAATACTGGCTTGATTCTATAACACTAGCATTCATACAAGAAGAGAGCACAGGGACCCAGTTGAGCACAGAGAATTGGATAGATGAATATATATATTTAGATATTCATGCGATCTTCTTTACTGAGTTCCCCATTTTACTACATGAATGGTTTTCAATATTGGCGACTAAGCAAATGAACTTCCAGAGAAGAGAGATCGTCGAGTGGAATGATCAGTTGGTTCGTGAGGTAACCAGTGTAAGTAACTCCATCTCTAAAGTTGTTGATTTTTGGGTCGATAGTATATTGCAAGGATATATTACTGATTTTGCAGTAGACACTATAACCTCGTATAGTGAGGCTGAAAGAAATTTTTTTCAAGGACCCCGAAGAAGATACCTATTATGTATCAGTACATGGATAAAAATGCTTGCCTATGAGAAGGGTATTTTGCAGTTGAGTAGTTGAGTCCCGTGCCTAGAAGGAGGCTATGTTGTGGGCGACCTATTAAGAAGATGGGGAAGCATGAGTTGAAATGTTCCCTGGAAGAATAGAACCTGAACTGAATTTGGATTCCTAAGGATTGGAATAATATTTAGATCAGGAAAGAGAATGAAAACCAAAAGGGGATGACAGAATCCTAGTTTGTTCGAGGGAAGCGAACATGAACTTCGGTCATGTGAAGACAAAGGGTCTTATGACAAAGAGGAGGACTCCAACCTGATTTCAGAAGGACCTAAAGAATCTAAGGACTCTGAGGATACATTGGGGTCAAAGCACAACTACATAACACCAGCAATATCACCTGAGGCAAGATCTAGAGTTTCATCCCTAGAAAGGACCGCTAATATGGATAGCGCTAACCCTGGAACAAGTGCGTAAGAAGGTACACCCCCTTTGAATAATGTCCTGGAAAACCCTGACATCAACTCAATGGCTATGACAGATGTCCAGTTACACACATTTAATGGAAATGGAATGGAAGACCCAAAACAACATTGGCTCCTCTATGAAGTTGTTTGGATGGTGCGTTTAGTCCATAATGCACACATAAAGAAGGCGCAAATGATCATGACCTTGAGGGGTTGTGCTCTAGACTGGTTCATGAATTTCTGCACCACACCAACTAGAACACCATAGAATACCCTTGAGGATATCTGAGTTGCAATGATCTCTAAGTTCAGGAAACCTAAATCGAAGTCGTAGTGTATTACCGAAATCAAAGAAATAAAACAAGCACTGGCAGAATTGGTATGGGATTTTTACCAATGATTTAAAACACTGAGGGCCAAAGTAATCTTCCAAATGTCCGATGTACAACATAAAGAGTGGTTTATTGCTGTGCTTTTACCACACATCCGAGGGCCATTAATGCAGCAGAAGATTGAATCGCAGACATAAGCACTAAAATTGGCAATGAAGTTGGAATCCTAACCCATTGGCGATGGTGCTACAGGGATGGTGCAAATTCAGCCACAGCTAGCCATTCTGACAATACAACTTCAAGACATCAAGAAGGGTAAAGAAGCACAAGAATTTTTTTGGTGCACAAAATGAAGAATGGATGGACACACTAAGGATAATTGTCCAACCTTCATGAACTACGTCACATCAGATTCACCCAACCCATTAAATGGAAATGGGCTACCATGGTGTCGCATATGCTAGTCAAGAGGTCATCATGATGAAGAATGTCTGTATTTGCAAAAATTTGTAAGTACCCCTCCAAACCTATTCTAAAAATTTTGTAAATCAGTAGGACATGATGAGAAATATTGTAGAGCATATCAGCTCTTGAAAGAAAATACTATCGACACCTGCTCAATGAAAAATGAAGGATACACTTGGGCTAAAAAGGTGCAAGCCTTGTATCATCCTGCATAGTTCTCACCTAATCAATACCAACTGCAGTATGTGCCTCAACATCCATACATGCAAAAAAATCCCTATCAGCCACTCTACCACCAAAACCAATATCCACCACAGCAACGACACCCGCAGGGAAGGGGTGGCGAAAACTTCAAAGGAAGAGGTAGAGGAGGAGGATTTGGTAGAGGAAGAGGTCAAGTTACATGCTATAACTGTGGAAAACCGGGTCACTATTCTAGAGATTATTTAGATCCTACAAAGACATGTTCGTATTGTAAAGGACAGGACCATGATGTTGAACAATGTCCTCAGCTGATCGCAAAATGGCAAGCAATGACCATTGCAGGACCTAACCCTATGCCAAACCCAAATATAAATGTGTTGGTCAAATGATTACCGCTGAACCATGAGACCTTAACATCATTGGCGTAACCTGAGGATGTGGGACGAATGGAGCATACCAAGATAAACCGCAAGAACAACTATAGCCATAAGTAAGGCCAGTGGTCCAAAGAAAGGAGCCACTAAACATCCAGAAATAGAAGGAAGTATTATGGGAAGTGCAATCAGAATTTGTAGGCCCAGAAGTACCCTCGGCATCAATAGAAGTCAAGGAAATGCATGAACGGTTTCAACGCATATTCTATAAAAAGGATTCCCCAAAGGTTAGTAAGCTAAGAACCTTTTTGACAAGTCGTTTAATGCTAATGTAAGATAAAGATGCTATTGTAGAACTACAAGCAATGATAGTAGAGATACCTGAAGAGCCACAACTTGAAAAGAACATTAACCAAGTGTGGAAAAAACTTAAAACTAGCCATGAATTGAGGATGATTGCACAGATAGGCGAGTGTGACATGGATTATATCACCTTGGATCTGGGCTCGGATGTCAATATTTTGACGCATAAAACTTGGGAAAGTATGGGAAATCCGTGCTTGGATTGGTCTCCTATCCAGTTGCGACTTGCCAATCAGGCGAAGGCCCTACCCATTGGTTGTTTAAGCAATGTCTCAGTCGATTTTGAAGGATTGCATACATTCGTAGACTTTGAAGTCATTAACATTGTTGATGACACAAACCCATACATCACTCTATTGGGAATATATTGGGCCATAGACAATCAGACCATTATAAATTTTAAGAAAAGGATTTTCTCATTCGAGGATGAGGAAATGAGGGTAGTAACACCCATCGATCCATTTGAGGGATAGAGATACATTGAGCCTGTCTAGAATGAGGGACAGGGTGACTTTTTTGACCAAATCTACAATGTCACAGCTCTGCGGGAAGATTAGATTAATCTTACTACGTATTGTAACCTGAACTAGAGATGCACGAGTTCATGTACATCTGACTCAGGAAAGGATTTGGAGGGTTGGAAAAATAGATTACATGAAGTCTCTATGAGAAGGTGTGCAAGAGTTACAAGTTCGGTGCGACGGGTGGAGAATGAGTTAAGGGAGCTACTATTGATGTATTTGTAACTTCGGAATGTATTCACTTGTATATATCATGTATTGTGCCCCGATGTTTATTTCAGTAAGTATCTATAATGTAATTGAGTCATGTCATTCCTTGATGTTCCGATCGAGAGATTCAATAATGTAAACAATTCATGTAAAGTCATTGAGGTTAACCCTCCATTGTAAGTTGGGGCAATAGTCCCCACAATTGTTTCAAGGTTAACCCTCCTTGTTGATTGGAGGGCAAAGTCCCTACAGTTGTGTGGCACTAGGGTTCTTAGACTCTCCTAGAGATGTCGGCCCTAGTAAGTAATTGTTAAGTGGGGACGACATGTTGAAGTGGACATTAAGTGAATCAAAGAATATAAATAGAGATTTACCCTCTCTATTTATCACACACACACTCACTCATTGGGGCACATGAGTGAGAGAGGAGAAGCTCTCTCAAGTGAGAGAGAGAGAGAACATCTGTGGAGATCATCTTTTCTGTCTTTGGTTTTTTATTGCTACCATTGGTGCTCATTCTATCTCTGAGTAAGTTGCAGTGTTTTCTCCTTTATAGTTTCCCTGAGGAAAATTCTTTGTGTCTCTTGTCTCTTATGTTTATTTTTGTGCATGTTATTCTCTCAGATAAGATCCTAAGATCATATTGCTTAAATGATAAACATCTAACATTGTCTCAGAGCTAACCTGAGAAGAAGACACTGTGCAACTGCAGAATCTAGGGCTTCTTAATTTTTGGGTCTCTCTCCACAATCCATCATCAAAAGAAGGCTATGATAACTCTCCATTGAAGGGCGCATCTTTCTGTTGAAGTGGAATTTGATTTCAAGCATTTTTAGTTTTTGCTGCGGGAAATTAGGGCTTCTTACAGAAGAGGAATTTTTGAGTGAGCCCGACATAGGATTACTCTCCTCATCAAAATCAAAGTTTAGAGACCTGGGTTGATATTTTTGGTTGGGTGAAACTCCAGGAAAGTCAAACCCTAGTTTGACCCCAGTCCTGAAAAAAACCCTAAAATACTGAAACTGATAGTTTTGGTATATTCACTATATCTCGAGATTGGAGAAGGATCAAGTGCTAAACATTTCACAGGTCAGAGCTTAATTCTTGATATACATTGTATCCAATTTTCAACCTCATATTCTCTATATTATAGGAGATATGATTCCTCCAAGTTAGGGTTCCAGCCTCTCACATGATTTCACCCCAAACAGGACACCTAGGGAGAATTGCGATATCTCGGGGTACGAAGGTCCAAATGAAATTGCTCAAGATGTTCCAAAAAGGTCACAGACTTTACTTTCTTTTAGATATAAAGGAGGAATAATTTTGTAGATACCGCAGAAATAGTATCAGGCATTTCTATAGAAGAAATTGGTAAACTAGGGCTTCCTATTTCGAGAGCTTCCCTCCATTGTTTTCAGAAAATGAGTAAATTGGAAATATCACCTTGAATAGGTCTTCATTTCTATCTAATCAGGTCTAAAAGAATCCAAGTTTTGAAAATTAGGTTTTCTCTAACAAACCCTAGATCATCCAGCTTCGAAACCAGGACAGACACCTCAAATTGTATTGGATCTCACTCGTTCTTGAAAAAAATGATTTGGACACCTACATAAGTAGAGAGGTTCCAGTTCCAGAGGGAGATGAGGCTAAAATCCTTACATAAGAATAACTTATTCAAGGCCAAGAATATCATAGCTGATTCAATCACGGATCACCTTATACCACAAGTGTCTTCCCTAAAGACACCAAAATATATGTTTGATTCCTTGATCAAGCTATTTGAAGGAAAGAACATAAATCGGAAGATGAATTTGAGAAAATAGTTGAAGAATGTGAAGATCCAGAATGCAGATACCATACAATCATACTTTACAAGGGTATCTCAAATCAAAGAAAAAATTGAAGCAGTAGAAGAAGAAGTGGAGAATGCAGAAGTTGTGATAATGGCCTCTCGGGATCATGGGATTCATTCATTCAAGGAATGTATGCCATAAGGAAGTGATTAATTTTAGTACACTCTAGGAAGAATAAGAATCTCGACTCATAATAAGAGAAGAGAATATAGGAGCAACTAAAGATCAAGCTCTCACGATTCAAAGAAGATCCCTCAAGTGATGAGGAATATGAAGGACTCAATTCTTGAAGAGCCTCTTATCCATATTGAGCATTTGGATAATAAATGATGATTTCATGAATGAAGAAGATGATGAAGCGAAAGGCTCAAGAAGGAGTCTACCCACAAAACAAATAAAGATAAGTATTTCATTGTCATTTCATGATATTGTTTTCTTATGCATTTGTTTATATTCAGTTGATGTATTATGCATGATAGAATGTTTGCATTAACAACAATATACTACTAATATGCATGTGACGAGTAAGTAGATCATAGTGCTATACAACTCTCCATTGCTACTTATCTAGAATGAAACCTCTTTACTGACATATTGGATTAGTGCACAATCTCAATGCTGTCCTGGTAGAGATGGAAGGCATCTAAAAAATTTCCATGAGATATGGATGAATGTTGTATTGGCTAAAATAGTTGCATGATTATATCTTGATGCAAAAGAATATTTCATTATGAATATACATTGTGAAATGTTTCTAACCATACAACTAATGCATTTGACTTCTGGGAAAGATCGCGTAAAATCACCTACAAGAAAATAATGACGAGACTTGTTCTGAAGAACAAGTGATGAAAGTTCTAGAAATAATCCAAGAATGAATAATAATATGATGAATGCAACGAAATCATTGATGCAGAACCTTCCAGCTATGAATAAGTTAAGACACATGAAATGAAGAATCATGTGTGCAAATTAAATAAGGCCTTGTACGAGCTTAGAAGACACCCATGGGATAACACATACATGAGGAGCTTGAATATCACCTCGAGTGGTGAAGATTTTACCTTTGCTACAAGGTTGAAGAGAATGACAAGATCACAGATGGGTGTGAGAAGAACTTTTGAAAAGGTTCAAGACAGAAAATATTGGTATCCAGTGACCCTAGATGGATACATAGAATATTAGTAGGAGAGGAAGCTACTTGTCACTCCGGTACAGAATGTTTCAGTGCATAGAGTACAACAGACAAAGGGAGAATGGTTCTCCTGTTATGTGTCGATGACTTGTTCTTGACAAAAAAAGGAACTCATTAAAATTTGCAAGAAGGAGACTTACTACCAAGTTCAACATGAAGGACTTGGATATGATGCGCCACTTTCTAGGCATGGAGGTGTGGAAGAATCACCCTGGGACAAGGGAAGTATGAAGTAGAGATCCTGAAGAGGTTTAGGATGATGGAATGCAAGGACATGACCACACCTATGGCATCGAACCTAAAGCAATTGAGTGTTGCTTCATTAGATATAGTTGATGCCATGATGTATCATCAAATGATTTGTTCCTTGATGTACCTGGTGAATACAAGACCAGATATTTGCTTTGTTGTGAGCACATTGAGACATGTTCACCTGATGGTTGCAAAGCATGCAGTAAGGTACCTGAAGGGTACATTTGAGTATGGGCTCAAGTATGAGGTGAATCAGAACATCAACCTGGAGGGTTATGTGGATTTCAATTGGGTAGACAGTTCCATTGATAGGAAGAGAACTTCTTGGTGTAGTAGGAAGCAGTCCTACATGGCACTGAGTACAGCCGAGGAAAAATATGTTGCCACTTGCTATTTGGGAGGCAGTATGTTTCTTTTGAAAACTACTATTTGATTTGGTTGATATGACTTGCATTTTTGTATGATGTAGAGAGGAGCAGTGAAGCTCCGGTATGTGATCCAGATCGAGATCTCTCGAAAGAGAAAATTTTAGCATATCTGGTGAGACAGGTTGTTTGAGCATAAATCCTGGTGAAGCACGTATGTTGCTCAAACGTAATCGATCCTGTAGGTTGTCCTCAGGTGTAATAGGTCCTAGTGAAGCTCCCAGGTTATCCTTGGAAGTAATCATCCCTAATGTGATTCTATGCTAGAAATGGCCAGAGTGAATTTTGATGAATTTTGAGTACTTTAGGGAGAAGCTTGGTGTTCTCGAGATCGAGGTTCCTTCCAAGGGGAAGTGATTAGTCCATGAGCCCTTCTGACATGGTGAGAGGATTGGTTCCTTTCATAGTCAGATATAAGTGTGTTGTCCTTTCTGACATGGTGGAAGGCTAAGCTTCACATGGTCATATGTAAGTTTAGAGATGTTCTGATGTGATTGTGGGATGTGTTCCCACATGATCAGTGCAGAACCATTCTGATGTGATTGATGGATGTATTCCCACATGATCAGATATAAGTGTTGAAGGCCATTCTCTAGGAAAATGGAGGAACCTGGTCAGTTACCAGGAACACTCAGCTTAGTGCTGAGAGGCCATTCTTTGGGATAATGGAGGCACCTAGTCAAGTACTAGGAACACTCAGCTTAGTGCTGAGAGGCCATTCTCTAGGAGAATGGAGGCACTTGATCAGTTACCAGGAACATTCAGCTTAGTGTTGAGATGCCATTCTCTATGAGAATGGAGGCACCTGGTCAGTTACCAAGAATACTCAGCTTAGTGCTGAGAGGCCATTCTCTGGGAGAATGGAGGCACCTGGTCAATTACCAGGAATACTCACCCTAGAGCTAAGAGCCCTTGTGACATGATGAGGTCAGATGTAAGTGCAGAGCCCTTCCATGGATGGTAGTAGTTGTATCCTACCATGCCACTGGTTGTAAGTGTTGGGCCCTTCCACAGATGATAGTAGGTGTGTCCTATCATGCTGATTGTTGTAAGTGCTGGGCCTTTTCATAGATGATAGTAGGTGTGTCTTATCATGCTGGTGAATGTAAGTGCTGGGCCTTTTCATAGATTATAGTAGGTGTGTCCTATCATGCTGGTGAATGTAAGTGTTGGGCCTTTCTGACATGGTGGTGGATGTGTTCCTCTCATGGTCAGATATAAGTGTTGGGCGTGCCTTTCTGACATGGTTGTTGGATGTGTTCCTCCCATTGTCAGATGTAAGTATTGGGTGGGACATTATGACTTAGGGTTAGATATAAGCATTGAAGAATACCTACATGGAGGCTAGGCCTACAACCAGCATGAAAAAGGCTTGGATCTATAGAAATTCCTGTGAGGAGAAGAATGAAGAGATAGCACCATTTGATTGAGATAGCGGAAGCAGTGTGTTATCTGGAATATTTCACCTCCTGCGGACAGTAAGGTGTTCCACTGGTCTGAATGGTTCAGATCCAGAACAAATAGAGGACAGAGGTTTAAGACTCTCCATAGACACCGTAGATACCTGGAATGCAATGCTTCGATCGTTACCCTATGTACCTGCAATCAGCTTCAACACGCAAATAGATAAGGGCAGCCAGAATATAATCTACTGATCTATGTTAGTGACTAAAAAATCTAACAACATACATGTGAAATCGAACAACGACAATATATGTGGGACATAAATCAACTTGCATTAATATAGAAATATGAATAAGTTTACAACCAAGCCTTAGTGTTGACATGCATCTCCATGAAACCAAGCATTCTCATCCCCGTAAAATCCAACTCTAGCTCTCTCTATGCTCTCCAATGGTCTGGGCCAAGTGATCAATCCAACAGCATAACAATACCTTAAGAATTCTCCCCCTCAACCATGGCCATAAGCTTGTATTTATAAGGATAAATGGATAGGGATGGTTAAGAGATAAGTGGGTGAGGTGGCCTCTAAGATCCTAGGATGAGGGATCTCGAGCTCAACTAACCCACAACAGTAGGGATTAGGGAGGACATGAGGCTTATCATCTAGAAGCCTCGAGAAACTTCTCTTTTTCCCTTTTTACCCAGGGTACCATGTTTCTCCTTCAATGACAGAGCGGTTATGGTAAGAAACGCTTATGGACTAAGGGCCATAATTTGTGGCACCACTTATGGATAACAAGGGATAGGCAGTGCGAACAAGGTACCGCTTTTGGCTAACAAAGGAAACGTGGTGCTGGGAATTTTCATGAAATATTGACATTTAGTGGGTTTCCACTCTGAGAGCTGGGATTCAAGGCAAGTAGGTATGTCAAATGTCTTATCACATGATGGTCACATGATTTTGGTATAACAGGATGCCCCCCAAAGCATGAGTCTTAGAGGGATAATATAAATGAGAGCTTTGAGAGAACAAGTCATCGCCATGAGATGACGATGTCAGCTCAATTGAAGCATGTTGTCAAGTAGGCATCTGTAGTACATCAATATGTTGACTCATAGACACAAGTAACCAAACTCATGGCGGCAGACTAATACAAGGAAGATCCATGAGAGGAATAAACAAGCATGACTACTAGAATACATCATAGATCCATGTGATAGAGGACTCAAACTTGGACATAGCTACCAGACATACAATATAGATCTATTTCATACAGACGCAAATTTGAGCATAGCCACGACCATACAAATGTGGATCCATGCTAGACATACAAAACTCCATCGCAACCTGGGGAAAAGGGATGAGCACTTTTAAACAACTACCCAGGGTCTTCATCTCGTCTTCCACAAAGTACGATTCTATCCATGTGATTACAATGATCTGAAGTCAAACATGGTAGAAACCACTCGATTACTGGTCAATTATGTGAACCATTAACAAGTGCGAGGGATATCACCATTAATTTCAATTATTCCCAAGGTACTCTAGTACAATCTACTAAGTGTGAATAGGTGTCATGATGTCGAACACCTAGTCAATTCTCTTGATCAAAGGTCAATGATGTGAACCTATGTCGAGAGCAAAAGAATCTGTCATTAAGGCATACAGATCTCAAGGTACTAAATATTTTTTCTAAGACTATTTCCTGGATAATGAGCTGATGTCGATGGGAATAGTCTCGTTGAAGGAGAGCCATTATGAGTCCCATATCGACGACACGAAACTCAGAACATAGTTCTAGAATGATGTGGATGTAGTAACCATATGACTGACTCAAAGATACCGACACAAAGACTGTGTAGACTACAGTGGTAAAACATCTTCAAATCCCCTTTGAACATTGGGCGGCATGACAAAAAGACTTGGCAGCATGACTAAATGGGACAAACACACAATGCGACAGTGGACAATTCATTCTTTTGAAAGACTCAAAGGAATGACAAGACTCATGAAAGTGGATCGTCACGGAGATCAGCTGAATACCCAATTGACTAACATGATGTGCAGACAAGTGCCATGTTCAAAGGTAATGACAAACAACTGCCATTATTTGCAAAATGATTCCCTTCCCATTTCCCCCATCATGATCGATGAGTGCCTCTTTTCAGTTTTACGAGTTCAAAGAGGGTAACAAACACTTGATATAGCTTGTCGAAAGACAAGTCCAGACTCATATGTTTTACGAACCTGAGAGAGGAGGGGTTTGTTCCCAAAACGGGTCTCTCATTGTTTGATTTAACGAGTCCACTGAAAGAAAACTTGGTATAATTCATGTTTAGAGAGTCTGAACAAATATAGAAGAAGACTCTAAAGGGGTCCTTTTTTGTATGACTTAGTCTCTAAGGCCCAAAAAAGTATAAAATCATACCTTAGAGAACTCTTCTAGTCATGATTGGCTGGAGTGTTCCTTTTTCATAAATAGTCCTATCCGAACCAAAAAAGAGATAACCTACTGTCAGATGGATGACCCTTCAAATACTTTAACGAGCATGAAGAAGACAATATCGCTCGGCAATTTTTTCGTATTTAGGGACCCTAAAAAGAGTTTAAAGAGGACTCCATCAGGTTTCTTTACACAATGTCACTTTTTACAAGCATGGAAAGATTCAGAAATGGACTCAATGATCTTTTCATGTTTAAGGAGTCTGAAAAAAGATGTGAAAAGAAGACTCCATGACGCTTCTTTACACAATGTTGATTTTTACAAGCCTAGAAAGAAACTTGAAATGGACTTGGACCTTTGATACTAGATTTTAGACAGCGTGACAAAGTGTCGTAATAAACACTCAATGACCTTTTCCATTTTATGAAAGTATGAAAAATCCATAAACAAACTTTCAAAGATTTTTTGGTAGAGTTCCCTATCCTGCAATAGCCTTAGAAACAAGTGTTAAATGCATTTAAAACTAGCTTTAAGGGATTATGACAGATAAATTTTTCCTAAAACATGATTTTATATCAAAACTATAGTAAGTTGGACCCAAAATTCCTATATAAGTTAAGAAAATAGTAAAAAATCAAATCATTTCACTATTTACCTCTAGCAGAGAGCACTTGGAGCATTTTCTTAGCCAGATCTTCCGCACCTAATACTGGGAGTTTCCACCATCTGTTTTTAGCATCGTTGGTTGCAGGTAACAGCTAATACCTTTATATTTCATTTCATAGAATTTATTCTAAAATTTGGTGGGGTTTTGGGCTCATATGGAAAGCCCTAAAACCAAAAATGAGGGCACCACAGCTACCCCTTGTGGGATATGTGGTACCACCCGAGAACCACGCCAATAACATAGTGGACAGGCAGTGCCACCACCTGTCTCCAATGGTGCACAAGTAGTTCCGACTGTGGATAATTTAAAATAATAGCATGGGTAATATAAATTCATTCCTTTGATTTTTAATGACTGGGGAAGACTCTAATGTATGCCATTATTCTTTTTGGCAGGTCTAGGTTGCTCAAAACATGGTGATATGGAAAGAAAGAACCCATGACAATGAGGATGCTGCTGCTGAGAGAAATGTGGGTTGTATTGCCGCATTACGGGACTGTGGGCTCCTTAAGTTCTCCCGAACCCTAAGCATGGTGTCACATGAGTGGTCACCAGAACATATACTGTGGATGTGGATTCCAGACCAGCAATATTTCGAGGTGGGGGCCCATATCCTTACGATGGAAGTAGAGGATATCTACTTCATGACAGTTCTCTCAATACGGGGTGCCCCCATCTCATTGACAGGTTCCCATGGCGGGGACATTACTACCAGAGAGCTTATAGATCGACACTGTGCACCAAGGACAGGTACATCGAGGAAGAAGATCCCCATCAAAGCAGTGACAGATAGGGCCCTACGGACCGTTTTGTTTACCATGCAGAGGGTGTTTGAGATTCAGGGTGTGCACCAGGATTTTAGGGCACACATGTTGTATTCCATAGAGGCCATGGCACCCACGGTGTTCAACTGGGCAGAAGAAATGCTTCCAATCTTCAAGGATCAGTTGACTAAATGTCGGCAGGGAGAGCTGAAGCAGTTCAGCTTTGGTTTCATTTTATCCTGCTTCTTCTTCGAGCGGGTTCCATAGATGAGACCTCAGGTGTTCTTTCGTAGTTTGAGAGCATGGGACCCCCGTATGTTGAGGTGGGTCCAGGTTATGGCTCGTACAGGAGTAGGTAGGGGAAGAGTGAAGTTCGGTGATCCATTCTTCAGATGGCTCCAAGATCAGATCCTCATGGTTAAGGATTACACTTACGCAGGCATGGACTTCACTGGATATCCTAACCTACCAGTCCCACCTGGCGGCCGGTGGGGCGATATCAGTAAGAAGCAAGAAACCCTAAAATGGATGAAATGTTTTTATGTCTTTTAAAGTTTTATATTTTTTATGTTAAGTGATGAGACCTGTAAATTCTCATGCAGATGTTGGAGCAGCGCGACCTAGAGGAGCATCTCCGTTGGATAGGTGAGCTGGAGCTCACTTTGTACCACAGGGTGATGATATCACCGGGGAGCTGGAGGAGAACTTGGAGAGGCTGACCTTGGACATCCCATAGTTTTCAAAACTTTTTTAATGCCCTCTTTTAATGGATAATATGACATAGAGTTTTCATGGTGAAAACCTAGCTTGGCACTCATTTACTCCATCATCTGATTACGGAAATGGGATCCGTGATCAGTAACGATGGACTACAGAACTCCAAATCTAGATATAATATGATTGAACAAGAAGAGAGCGGTAGTCTTACCATCTTCTTCATATGTAGGAATGGCCTCAGCCCATTTTGTGAAATAATCAACGGCTACGATGATGTAACCATGCCCCCTGGCTGAGGTAGGATTACAATGCATGAAGTCAATCCCCCATTTGGCAAATGGGCCAACAGCAATGACAGGGTGTAGCGGAGTAGGATGGGTGCGCTTTTTTGGATAAAAGTGTTGACAAGGTGGGCATTTCTTAACAGCCTCAAGACAATCTTTGAAGATAGAAGGCCAGAAATAGCCAGTGTGAAGGATTTTCTGGGCTGTAACCATCCTAGATAAATGACCACCACATGCTCCAGAGTGGCAATCATTCAACACCTGTTCAGCCTCCTCATGAGTGAGGCATCGCCGAAGAATAGAGTCAGTCCCACGTCTATACAATGTATCATTCAGGATGAGATAGTATTTTGTGTGGTGACGGATACGGTGGCGATCATCGCAAGATAAATGTGGTTGAAAACATTGTGTTTGGAGATATATAAGCAACTCTCCATACCAAGGATCATTAGTGCTTATCAGGAATAGGAATTCATCTGGAAATGAATCACTAGGATCAGATTCTGTCGAAGCACAAGGAAGATCACACATAAGCTCTGCAAAGACCAAGGATTTCTTTGATGTGGCCTTGGCAAATTCCAGATCAAACTCCTGAAGTATGACAATCCAACGAGAGTACCTGCCCCCGAGCACCTAACAAGTCAAGATGTAGTACATTGGGTTCTGGTCTACCAATACGGTGGTAGTGCAGAGCATAATGTAATGACGAAACGTTTTTACAGCAATGACCGTGGCCAATGCTAACTTTGCCACACGTGAATAACAAGTTTCAGAATCTAGGAGATTCTTACTGGCGTAATAAATCACGTGCTCCTGACCGTGGATATTGTCCTGCACTAAGACCATAGAGATGGTAGTAGTGGAGGCAACAATATACAAGAGAAAGTACTTTGAATAATTAGGGGGGTGTATCACGGGTGAATGAGTCAGAGCATGCTTAAGATTATCAATGGCGTGTTGGGCCTGGTCATCCCAGAAGAATGGTGTGTTATTCTTAAGGAGACGCATATAACCGTGCATTTTCTCAGTGAAATTCCACACGAAATGGTGAAGAAATTTTTCCTTCGCCTGCAAACTTTGGATTTCAAGGAGATTAGTTGGGGTTGGTAGATTGAGAATGGCAGCAATTTTTAAAGGATCGATCCAGATGCCATCTTTGGATACCACAAAGCCTAGCAAACGTCTTGTCTCAATGCAAAGAACACATTTATGCGGATTGAGATGTATATTATAATGACGACATCTCAGGAATATCTCTCTAAGATGACCAGGGTGGTCCTCCAGTCATTGTGAATGAGCAGAGAGGGCGTCAAGGTATGGTTCAACAATATGTCTAATATCGTGAAACACATAGGACATCGCACGCTGGAATGTGGCTCCAGCATTTTTCAAGCCAAATGGTAACTTCTTATATGTGAAGTTTCCCCATGGGCAAATGAATGCCATCTTATGCTGATTGGAGGGTAATATCTCAATCTGATTATAGCCAAAGAATCCATCCATGAATGAAAAGATGACACTTCCAGCACAGTTGTCGATAATCTTATTGATGTGCGGGGTAGGAAATTTGTCCTTGGGACAATCTTTATTGAGATCCCTAAAGTTGATACAGACTCTAATGGTGCCCTGCTTTTTGTTGACAAGGACAACATTCGATACCCATTCCATCAGGGGCACAGGATAAATAAACCTAGCTTTCAGAAGTTTCTCAATTTCAGATTTATAGCTGTGGCCTTCCGAGGATGGAATTGCCTTAGTTTTTTCATGACAGGTTTGGCCGAGGGATAGGTTTTAATCTCATGGACCACAATGGATGGGTCAATCCTCAGCATCTCTTCATAATACCAAGCAAAAATATCACGAAACTCTTTAAAAAGTGCCTTATAGGCTTCAGATTCATCTGCGGAGCAGTTCTACCCAACATGAACGTGCTCGATAGTATCAGGCTTGGATGATATGTCAATCGGGTTCGTCTGTGGAATGTTGCAAAGGTTTCCTTTAGAATCTATATCTTGCAACAATATAGGACTTTGGGGTACATTGAAAATATTAGTAGGAAACAAGGATGCAAAATCATGGCTAACCGAACTAGTATTGGGGAGGAACATAGATCTATGATGGTGATCCTCCCAAATGGGCTCATCTGTATTCATGATCTCTATGCTGGACTCATCGAAAGGAAAAGTCTCAAAGAGATAATCTAGAGTAGGGAGAGAAGGTTCTAACCAGTACGGTAAATGGTAAGGATCCGAACCCACTAGATCAAGGTCATCAGTGTGATCATCAGAAAAGGTTTGAATGGTGTCATACATAGCTTCGTATGGACTCAATGAGGTGGACTCAACAACATGTTTACCCTTAGGCTCACAATCAAATGAGGCGATCATATGGACTAACGTGGAATCCGTGCTAGGAGGAGTGGATGGAAAAACTCCCATGAGGGTTGAATCCTTCAATATGCCGACCCCAATCGACTGGTAAGGAGGAGGGGACTGGCCTAACATGGGGATGTTATTGGCCGTGGAGGTAGTAACAACCGACGTACAGAAATCAAGCTGGTCAATAGTAATGATTCTCCCCAGATGTGGAAATTGGAGGATCATAGAATACTGTTGAAGCAACAACAGTCATAGCATAGAACCAATTTCGTCCTAGAAGGATATTGTAATCTAAAGGGGCATCTACCACTTCTACTTGAATGGAAATGGTTTTTCCCCCTAGCTCGACTGCTAGGGCTGATATGAGACCATGGGGTTGGAAACCCCATCCATCAAAGGCCTTGAGTGTCGTAGGTGATGTGACAAGCTTGAGAGAGCCAAGGGTTTTCCAATAAGATAGAGACAAAACGGAGGTCGAAGCTCCTTCATCTAGTATCGTTCGAAAAACTTTCTTTCCAAATACTTTCATAATGACTTGAAAATCAAGTCTATGTGGTAACCTAGACTTATAGTTCTCAACATTGAAATGAATCAAGTTGGTGTTATCCAGGTATAAATCTCCTAATGCTGTTAACAAGTTTTTGCGCTGTGTACGGCAACTTTGGAGCACTTCTAGGGTAGACATTGCACAAGGTTTCTGAGCGATATCTTCAACCACATTATAAAATTGAGCAGCTCGAGCATTAGGGTTAAATACTGCCTTCTGAAGAGTACTCTTAGGTGGGTACAAAATCATGTCGAGAGTGGGCTTCTCGATAGATAAGGGGATAGTAGATGAGAACTCAGGAGAACTAGTAGAAGGAATTTTCTCCGAAGATGGATGATCTTCATTTTTATCCATGGGTTTGTCATAATTCTGATTTCAAGTTTGTAGATGGATGGTATCTAAGGACATCATACGAACTTCCTCTGACGAACTAGAGTGACCCTGATTAGACATGTGGTCTATCAGTTGTTATTGAGAGGGAAAAGGATCTGTAAGTACTGCAAGTGCCGGATTAGACTTCAAAAACTGGGAGATTTCATCCCAATGAGGACACTCCTTTGAAAAATGGTCACCACCACAGAGCAGACAGGTATATTTTGCTTTTCTTTTCCCCTTGTCGTTATCACCGTTGGTTGGTCTTGGAGTCTCTGGTTGGTTTCTAGGTTTTTTATTTCGATTTTTACCATTCTTTTTATTATTACCCGAGGCTTGAGTACTTTGAATGGAATTGACCTCGGCAGAAACCTTGGGATTCGAAGGAGTAGGGGTGGCAGTTTGGGTTTGCTTGGCATATTTTGTTACTGATGGGGGCTGGATTGAACAAACAATCTCATAAACAGGTACTTATGTTGGTGGCTTGGTAGGATCGGTGCTGGGGCAAGGACCTTGAGGAATCAGGTCATAAAGGGTTCCATACTGGGAATAGACCAACTCTAGGTACTAAGCCTGACTAATATCCTGCTCTTCGGTAACGGCACCGCCCATAGACACATCTCAAGCAATAGGAGGCAACAAGGATTTGGTGAACCAATCAGCTAGTAACTGATTTGGAATAGGGGCCTTAATAAGCCTTCTCTGCCTTCTCCACTCATGAATATAATCAAAAATGTGGGTGGAGGTGTTCCATCGCAGAGAGGTTAAAAGATCAGTACCCATTTCATAACGAATAGGGAGCTGAAAGTGTGTGAAAAACACAATTGCCAATGAGCCAAAATCCACAAACGAATGTTGTGGGAGTTCAATGTACCACTTCATAGATGTACCGGTCAAAGTTCGCTGAAAGATTCGTAACCAAACGGAATCATCCATGAGGGAGTTTGAAGAGCACCACAAATGGAATGTCATCACATGGTTCTTCGGATCGTCTCCTTGCTTCCCATTGAATTTTGAGATATCTGATGGTAAATTTACCAGAATGGGTGGCCATGAGGGATTGTGTCGAACGGGGTCATTAATCAACTTGGACAAATCAGGTAAGTCCAAAAGTTGCTAGGAAAGGTAACTGTCGGTTGGGCTGCACATACTGGTAATATTGATATGGCATATAATTACCAGTAGGACCATAAGTGGACTAATAAACAGGTTGTTGTAACGAAGAACTACCAGAAGATCCACCCACAGGGG
The DNA here is from genome assembly GCA_001517045.1 of Pseudotsuga menziesii. Taxonomy (NCBI): domain Eukaryota; kingdom Viridiplantae; phylum Streptophyta; class Pinopsida; order Pinales; family Pinaceae; genus Pseudotsuga; species Pseudotsuga menziesii. Next base: position 164,268 of record LPNX010692506.1, read on the forward strand.
GTTGATTTCTAGGATCAGGACCGCTACGACCGCCAGGGCCTCTGGGAGGAGGACCGCCAGGGCCACTGGGACCACCGGGGCCACCGGGACCGCCAGGGCCACTAGGACCACCAGGATCACCGGGACCACTAGGACCACCAGGACCACCAGGGATACCAGGGGGAGGTAAACCTCTAGAGCTGTTGAAACCACTAGGATGAGGGCCAAAAGGAGGAAATCCACCAGGTCCCCTAGGACCACTAGGGCCACTAGGACCATAAGAAAGAAATTTTCTAGATCCTCCAGGACCATTAGGCCCCCTAGGGGGAGGACCTCCATAAGGTGGTCCTCTGCCACCTCCCGCAGTATGTATAGGTATCCCCCCCATAGCTAGCATGTAAGACCGGTTGGGTTTCCCCCATGGCGTAAAAGCATTACTAGGGTATGGAATTCCTATAGGATTGGGTGGATGATTAATATTACCTATAGGTATTTGATAACCATAACCTCCAGAAGATTGAATGGTTACAGGTTGTGCCCCGGAGGGTTGACATGAACTGGATGGGGGATTAATCATAGTAGTATGGGTGGGAGGGACATAAAATGTAGATGGTTCTATGTTAGAGTTCTGTCCTTGACTAGGGACAATTCTTGTGTCAGATAACATACGTTGTGCCGGGGGTTTTCCCCCGTCACTAGAAGGTATAGACAAAATAGGAATTGAAGATTGAATCTCAGGTGCAGAAGACATGGGAAGATTAGGCACAGACATGACCTGAGAGGTGGTAGGGGTGGTATCTTGACCTGGGTTGTGGGGTGTCAATGGATGATCTATAATCGGTTCAATGGGTCTCATAGAGTCGGCAAGTGAATGATATCCCCTAGGAACAGATGTGGACCATAATACTGTTGGGCCTAAAAGGTCATCTATCTGCCTATCAATCTCCTTTGCACGGAGAATGGCAGCACAGTATTGTCTACGTTCTTCTTCGTCTTCAGGAGAGTTTACATGGGTTCCAAATGAGGCAATGGCCTGACCTACAGGGGTGTCCCAAAATGGAGCATTGGGACCAAAATCCAGACAGGCAATATCATCAACACGTCATTCCATGGGATAATGGAATGAGGAATCTCCCCGAGAAGGTTGTTGGACCAAGCGAGGTGAGTGTGAAGAATATGATAATCCACTTTTCGCAACCACATTATCTCCCACTTGGTAGGTGGTAGCAGCTCCTTGGTTGATAGCTTCCATAGGATTTTCTCCTTAACCATGAATAAAATTAGGTGGCAAGCCCTGTACTCTTCTGGACTATCTTAACTCAGCCAGTTTGTACAGTTCCTAACTAACCTAGGGTCTAAAATCTAGAAAACACACCAAAAACTTTCCGTACACAAGCTATAAGTTAAAACAAGCAGACTTAAAATGATAGGAGGAGTTCAAAAAGTCAGGTCTCTCACTAGGATTGTCAAGAAGATGCCACTCACAATATACCTCAAGGGTACGTGCGTAGTAATCTCCCCGAATGTTGTTTTCAGTGTATGGCTCCAAACAAGACGGCCAAAGGGCTTTTCTCAGATGGATAAGGTACCCTAGTGGGGTCTCCCAATATACTCAAGGTACGTGGGAGCTCGAATTGGTAGTAGTGGTGTCTAATGCATAAGTGTACACACAGGGCCTTCCGATATACAATCAAGTACGTGAAGTACCTTTCTATATAACTCAAGGGTATGTGAAAGGCCGTTCGATATACCGACAGTACGTGGAAGAACTGCACAAATCCTGGGATGTAATGCTGACAAATAACGATAGCTCCTATACTTAATGACACCCGAACACATCTCTAACCTATCACTCAAGTTGCTACGTAAATATTATCCTATAACTACCGTTAATTTTAACTTGTACGGTTAGGTGAATGCATGATGTTTTGACAAAAAAGTAGAACCATGCAGTATGCTAGTGCAAAAGAGAGTATTTTCCTTTTGTTTCAAAACCAAAAATACTTCCAAACAACAGTCATGAATATCAAATCAAAGACAAGCAATATTTTGCCAAACTGATTTCTTCTTTCTGAAATCAAATGAGAAGGGGAAGAATATATTTTCCTAAAAGAAAAACAAGAATCACACCTATATGCAAAGGCACTCTATTTTTTCAATTTTCTCAAAACATAAGCAAATCTAACTTAAAACTACCATATTTTTTATTTTGATCGAGATAGTTCTAAATGCATAAGAGACGAAAGAATATGAAGGTCCTGAAAGCTTGTAAATCCAGTCAATAAATCAATGTCCAACACTCAATGATGATATCCTAGTCTCAGTCAAAAATTTTCTTTTTTAAAAGGAAGGAAAAAAAATTTTACTATGCAAATAAAAAATGAAACCTAGAAGCTAATCTAGTGTTCTTCTTTTAGTCTATGTGGCAGAAACAAAAAGAGATTTTAATAACACCCTAAGATTTTGAGAAAACAAGAAAACTCTTCATAAACACAACCAACAACCATAGAAGGGGATGAACAATCAAAATACCTAATCAAACTTTTGAATTTCCACTCAAATCAGTCTTAAACCATAAAATGTCAAACCACAAGCATCAAATTCTGTAACACAAGTCTAATAAGTAGAACTGAAAGCAACATAACTCAAATTTTAAAAGAAAAATGAGGAAAAAGGGTCTTGGAATGATGCCTACCTGGCACCGCGCTTCTCTGGTGTTTACAGGGCGGTTTTATCCCAGCTCCACTTCTCACCAACAGGATACAGGCAGTGGCACCACATACTGCTCACTCTGTTCAGGCGGTGGCACCGCTCCTCGTACACAGCGTAGGAGCAGTTCCCTGTAGATGACCAAAACACAAAGAGAATGAAGGATCCAGTCATAAAAATACTAGATCAAGGTAAACACTGCTGAATTGAGTATAGAAACAGATCATAAAAGATCAAAATGACTCAGATCTTAACATATCTGGACATTTCAAACCCAAATGGACTAAGTTAGAAAGTATATCTGACTGAAGAGAGTTGAACAAGGAGCCTGGATTTAGACAAGAGTTTCAAACTGAGGAAGATCAAAAAAACTGATACACAATTCTATTCCCCAGCGGAGTCGCCAGATTTGTTAGCTGGAATATTTCACCTACTGGGAACAGTAAGGTGTTCCACTAGTCTAAATGGTTCAGATCCAGAAAAAATAGAGGACATAGGTTGAAGACTCTCCCTAGATGCCGTAGATACCTGGAATGCAATGCTTCGATCATTACCCTATGTACCTACAATAAGCTTCAACGCGGAAATAGATCAGGGCAGCCGGAATATAATCTACTGATCTATGTTAGTGACTAACGAATCTAACAACATATATGTGAAATCGAACAAAAACAATATATGTGGGACAGAAATCAACTTGCATTAATATAGAAATATGAAGAAGTTTACAACCAAGCCTTAGTGTTGACATGCATCTCCATGAAACCAAGCATTCTCATCCCCGTAAACTCCGACTCTAGCTCTCTCTATGCTCTCCAATGATATGGACAAAGTGATCGATCCAACATCATAACAATACCTTAAGATTTATCCCCCTCAACCATGACCATAAGATTGTATTTATAAGGCTAAATGGACAGGGATGCTTGAGAGCTAAGTGGGTGACGTGGCCTCTAAGATCCTTGGATGAGGGATCTCGAGCTCAAATAACCCACAATAGTAGGAATAAGGGAGGACACGAGGCTTATCATCTAGAAGCCTTGATAAACTTATCGTTTTCCCTTTTTACCCAGGGTACAGCATTTCGCCTTCAATGACAGAGCAGTTCTGGTAAGAAACACTTATGGACTAAGGGCCATAAGTGGTGGCACTGCTTGTGGATAACAAGGGATAGGTGGTGCAAACAAGGTACCACTTTTGGCTAACAAAGGAAACGCGGTGCTGGGAATTTTCATGAAAGATTGACATTTAGTGGGTTTCCACTCCAAGAGCTGGAATTCAGGGCAAGTAGGTATGTCAAATGTCTTATCACATGATGGTGACAGGATTTTGGTATAACATAGTGATTGTGATGATGACGATGATCCAGTGATGATCTAGCTTTGATGATGATCCAGATCAAGTGATGATCTAGACTTGATGATGATTTAGTGATGCTCCATATCAAGTGATGATCTAGAATCGATGATGACCCAATGATGATCTAGATCCAGTGATGATCCATACTTAATGAATATGACTTAAAAATGACGATGAGGAAGATGAGGAAGATGACTTGAAGATGAAGATGACCTGAAGATGAATATTACTTGATGATGATCCAGATGATACAGAGAAGAAGAATTCTGCTGATAAATTGTGTTGAGAGAATACCTTCCTAGTTAAGAGGGAGTGTTGATGTATTTGTAACTTTGGAATGTATTCACTTGTATATCTCATGTATTGTATCCTGATGTTTATTCCAGGAAGTATATATAATGTAATTGAGTCATGTCATGCCCTGATGTTTCGATCGGGAGATTCAATAATGTAAACAAGGCATGTAAAGTCATTGAGGTTAACCCTCCATTGTAAGTCGGGGCAATAGTCCCCACAATTGTGTCAAGGTTAACCCTCCTTATTGATCAGAGGGAAAATTCCCCATAGTTGCAGGGCACTAGGGTTATTAGACTCTCCTAGAGATGTCGTCCCTAGTAAGTAATTGTTAAGTGGGGCCGACATCTTGAAGTGGAAATTAAGTGAATGAAAGAATATAAATAGAGAGTGAGCCTCTCTATTTATCACACACACACTCACTCATTGGGGCACAAGAGTGAGAGAGGAGAAGCTCTCTCAAGTGAGAGAGAGAAAAGCTGTGGAGATCATCTTTTCTGCTCTAGTTTTTTACTGCTGCCATTGGTGCTCATTCTATCTCTAAGGAAGTTGTGAGGTTTTCTTATTTATGGTTTCCCCAAGGAAAATTATTTATCTCTCATGTCTCTTGTGTTTATTGCTGTGCATGTTATTCTCTCAGATAATATCCTAAGATCATATTGCCTAAATGATAAAAATATAACAGCTACCCACCTATGAGGGCTTCATACATGCATTGGAGACGACACCTATAACGTAGTATACCTCTCTAGAGCCACAACAAGGAAAAAAAGATTGCAAAAAACATGCTAACCAATCGGTGCATACAATTGAATTCGTGGATGAGCATACAACAATGGATGTTGTGCTCCAGGAAGTAAAGGAGAAGATGGTTGTTGGGAACTCGGTCGAAGATGCTAATTCCCACCATTACAGTGCAACCACTCAGCAGTACAGTCTACCTAGAAATCCAAATGATGATCTGATTAAGATCAATAGACCAAAATCATAGGGCCTCTGAGAAGTAGAAGGGAGTAGCACCCCAAGTGATCAATTCCCCCAACCCCTGAGAATTGAGAAAGTGCATACCAGATTGCTAAAGAATGCAAATATTGACAATATTAGATATTATTGGAAGGGTGAAGTAGTTGCAAAGATCGTGGACCTACTGCATGAGTATCAGGACCTAGTCCCTACCAATGTCTTAGAAATGAGGGGAATAATGGAAGATTTAGGAGAATTAGAAATACCCATGGGGCTAGATGCTAAACCAAGTAAGCAGCAACAAAAGCCATGGAAAAATCAATATATCAAGGTTAATCCAGTCAAAGAAGGACTTTTCTTATTGTACGACAACAAAGTGTTCAAGCAACTGGGCAAGATAAATACACCTAGGATCATAGGGCCATATAGGATCGCGCACATCACCGATGCGAGCGTGGTAAAACTCCAGAAGCTAGAGGGTACCTATGTCGCAAGTATTGTGAATGGAAGTCACCTGAAGCCATAATACGACATGTAGAACATCCCAAAAAAAATAGATGAGGCCAAAATACGTAACCTAATTCTGTTGCAAGACTACAACAGATCCACCATAGACACCCAAGAGCTAAACGTAAGTACCAAACCGTGCAAGAATCAAGCAAGCAAAAGGGAGTGCGTGACATGTATAGAAGGAAGCGGCGCAGACCAAGAAAACTGTGCTTAAGAAGGAAATCAGCGTAGAATTAGCAATATGCCCAAAAATCTCACACTGGCGCAGGAAAAAGCAGGTAAAGAAAAAATTCGTTATCACGTAGGGAAAAGCAAAAAGCGGTTAAAAGATGCAAAAAGCGATAAAAAGATGCAAAAAGCGAGAATGACAGGCTAGCCAATATTAAACTATGAATCTCTGACAAAGATTCGGGCAGCTGTCACAGTTAAGTGACTTTACTCTGACGTAGTATGAGGAGCAGGGTTGCATACTTTTTTGTCCCATCACCCGTCCCTTCCATAACGACCATAACTAGCCTGACAGGTACATCCCAAAAAGCGAGTTGCATAAATTAATGAAGAAAGTGTCGGTAGAAGCAACCTAGGAGATCGATTAGACCCTGCCATCTTGTTAAGTGATGATGGCAGGACACAAAGGGCTGTATAGATACTCAGCTTCTCCATCAACCACTCTATTATGCATAGTGAAGACTTGAGAAAACCTGAGCCATGCAACTACAGAGATAAAACCCTGCAATCCTTGGTCAATTATGCCAACGTCCATGGTAATTAAAAGTGAGGTTTTGGAAGCAACTGTTATCTTTGTTTCCCCATTGAAGAGGAACAAGAACTTCAGTCGGCAAAGGTACAGTAACTGCAACAACAACCAGAGATTGACCCCATGGCGAGAACATGCAACCAGCATATTAGGGAGGATGATCATGCTACCATCCCAATCTCAGGGTCATGTGTTGTACCTAACCCAGTTCCAAGAATTCTAGTTGCTCCGAGACCACAACAGGAAGCTATAGCGCCTGATAGAGAGTTGAGGCAGCTCGAAGAGATGTATCCAGGAGAGGCGTCCGAAATACCACAACCCCTGCAGAGAAAATGCAAAGCTACCACCATTTTGGATGACCGAGGAAAGGAACCCACTAGAAATGAAGCAGATAATGTCATGGAAAAATAATCACATCCAAGAAGAGGGCCACGAGCTGATCCAAATTTCCTTTACTATATTCAGACAAGGAGAACTGATGCAGAAGAGAGTGCCCTCCCAATGAAGGTGGTGACTACTCTGATCTCACTATGAATTCCTGTTGGAATTCTCTTGCCAAAGGATATCCTCCTTGGGTTGGCTACGCTAAAGTTCCAGGACTGTGAGACTTGGAAACAAGAAGGATTACAGATAGAAGACTGCATGGTTGTGGAATATTCTACAACAAGTTATGCCCAGGTGCTCAAGCCAAAGGTTTGGGCTGAGGTACTTGGTCACATCGGTATCATAAACATGTTGTTCATGTCTCATTTTGGCCATAACATACAAGTCAATAAATATGTGAAGTAGCTACTAGTCTGCTTCCATAGAGGATACCTATGGCTGGATCAGCCATATCTGGTCAACGCGGAGCTAATTGCGAGGATTATTGCCCTCCCAAATGAAGGTGAAGATCCTACGACCTACTTCACCAAGAAGTACATTAACCCAATTGAGTAGAAGCATAACCTTCAGCAAGTAGGCTGGGGCTTATTGATTGGGCCCATCTAGGACAAAAGTGTGCACATCTCCGCAAAGATCCTATCTTGTAAGGTACTCTGTAATATGATACCCAAGCAATGTTCGACAGCGGCAGTAGAACTTGCAGATTTATGTGTGCTAGGAGGAATATTCAACTGGTCTCGATACTTACTGAATGCACTTATAGACAATGCACTGTAGGATCAGTACAAGGACACCTACAAATTCCACTATTCTTGGCTATTGATCTTGATTTCCTTCACCGTGTGGGCTAACCCACTGGATTATGTTCAAATGGATGTCCCACTACCCTGGCTTGGTGCAAGGTATCAAAATTTATGGGAAGAAAAAGGGGATAGTAATTAGTAGAAGGAAAGCAACATTGTATTATTTGTACATGCAGAGGCATTGTGTGATGTTGTCCACCAATCCTACAGAATCTGACCTGCGACGGTGCACAGGTATGTAGCTTTTATCAAGTTCCAAGCTCAAGTGCACAATATAATCCTACTACCGACAAAGGACCCACTCAAACAGGGACACCTTGCAGGATTCATGGTGACATATGAGGACATGGATGCCATTATAAAACTTTGGCCAGAGGAATGGTATGGCTCACTAGCAGAGCCGCTCCCTGAAGGGAAAAATGGAGAGGAACCACTGCTTCACCAAGTTAATGGTGAAGAGAATGAAGGCGATGACAACCAAGATGATCAATTTGAGGAACACCTTGAGGATGATGATGATATGGGTAACTCAGACCATCATGCATCAGACCAGCCACCAAGTCAAGAGCATGTGCAGACACAGGCACGTGCGAAGCAAGAAGAGGTCCAATCATCCAAAAAGACTAAAAAATCCGACAGAACGGTGAACACGAACACATTGACTAAAGATGATGTGCAAGAACTTGTTGACGTAGTTGCTAGGGTTGCGCAAGATAACCTCGCCAGTTTGAGGATGCAACAATTAAACATTGCTAGCCAAGTCGAGGGCCATCTCAACAAGTTAATAGAGCCCATCCAGGATGTCAAATCCATTGTGGAGGCCGAGACATATGGTGTGGATCCCAGTGTTCCGCTCGTTACGCCAACATTAGTACCACCAATAAAAGTAACGATCCAAAGGCAAGAACTGGAGGCAGATGCAGAGACAAGTGCAGGCCCTGATGACGACAGCGTGGAGATAGACTTCTCTAAGCTATCCTTGGAGGAAGTCTATAGCATTTAGCAGGCGGCCACATCTGAAATTCGGCTAAGGGAAAATGTTGTTGTTTATCAGGAAGCAAAGTAGCAATGGAAGGAAAAGTTGCAAAAGAACCTGTTGAAGCAGAAAGAGCAATAACTATAGGAGCACGTCACCCTTCTTGTCGAAAAGGAACAAAAAATATTAGCACGTGAACAAAGCCACATCACACTAGTAGACTCCATCGAGAATGCCATTGCAGCATTCCCACCAAAAACAGGGTAAGAAGATGAAGACTTCGTGTCTAAAGTAACCAAGATCGTGAAGGTCATGAAAAACCTTTGGCAGCAATTCAAAGAGTTGCAAGCCAGACAGATGCCAAGCACACCCCCAGAGGTGCTTGAGGAAAGAAGAAAAGCAGCGTCTGAAGCTGCTGAGAAAATCAGACAAGGTCAAGCTCTCTGCGCAAAGGTTGCAGATGATTTCGCTACTATTTGGGGAGTGCTGCTTGAAGATGAAACAAATGAGTAGATCAGGCAGAGTGTGCAAGAGGTAGATGATAAAATAAGTGCTACAAAAGTGGAAATGAGGAAGCTTCCCCTTGAGCAGAAGGTCACCAAGAATGCAGAGATCAAGAAAATACGGTAGGAAGTATAGAACTTTCGTGAAAAATAACAAACAAGGGAAGATGAGGTAGAGAAATAGCAATCAGAAGCTGAGTGAATTAAAGACTTTATCCAGCCTATACAACAAAAACTTCAAGGCATGGTACATTCAATAGAAGCGGAACCATTGGAATATGTCCGCTCCAACCGGGTTGAGCAGTTGGCCGCACAAGCAGAAGAAGTTGTGGAAGACGTCGCCAAGGTTCAGCACATGGTATAGACGTTCCAGGATAACCTTCATTCTGCTGTGTACCCTGAGATAACACCGGCAACTTAAAATTGTGCAAGGAAATAAGGCCGAGGCACGTAGCAGCAAAAGAAAAAATCTCTCTGCTAGAAATAAAGCAGCAAGGGAGGCATCTCCATCACAACTAGGCATAGACAGAGGAAGTTGCACGGACAGAGGAAGTTGCGCAGAAAGAGAACGTTGCATGAAAGCGCCGGTGTGCTATAAACCCACCAACAAATCATCAAACAGACAAACTGGTGGGAGGTTGCATACAGCTGGCACTGACATCCACCAGCGGACTGTTAAATGCATACCGATCCACCAAAGATTTGGCGCTCGTGACAAGACGTCACCCAGGGCAAACTAACTATCTCACCCTGTGCAGGAAACTCTATGATAGTAACTGAACATCACGTCAATACTCAATCACCACTGTTAGTACGGGCGAGTGATGGCACCGTTAATCATAGCAAATCTAAGAGGAAAATTCAGTACACCATCGGAAGGTCTTGTCCTAATGATGCACATAGATAGGCCTAAATGGAATCTGACCCGGTACTCCTCTTATAAAAGGGGGGCGCACCCTGCTCCAAGTAGAGAGTTGCTCCATGAACCCATTTGAAGGGCCAGGGGAGAATTCAGAACACTTGGTCTTGCTGCTTGAGCACTAGTTACAGATGGGTTGGGGTGTGTCCTGGAGAGCAGCCCTACGGGCTAAAGCAGTTGCTGCAGCCTTTAGTGTGTTGAGTATCTCCAAAGATGGGAACATGAAGGATGGTAACAGTCTGCAAGTTATTTTGACCCAGATAGAACGTTCTGGTGAAGTCATCCTTGGATATTTCTTTTTGAGTAGGTTACCAGCCCTAACTACAACACCTGCAAGGACTCTGGTAGGGACCAGAGTTCTTTCCCCATTTGAAAAAGGCTACAGGATAAGGACTAGAGTCCTTGCAGCATTTGACAAAGTCTGTAGGGATGGTGTGCAGGCCCAATTTTCACCAGTCTAGGCACGGCTTGCATGTGGGGAAAGAACCAAGAAAGGATACATGGCTAGATATGGCTTGTAGACCGTGAATCTCAAGTGAAATTCGTCAAAGTTTGGTGAATCACTCGCCTCTGATCATTCCCTTAAAGTCGAGGATTCTCTAGTTTTCAATATGGACGATGCCTCACGTGTAAAATCTCATACCTCTGACTGGGTACTGGGACGCCCAGCTCTGCAAAATATTAAGTGGCAAAGCAAGAAGGTGTGGAAAAGGAGGATGCAGAAAATGATGAAATCAAGGAAGAATAGAAAGAGACAAGCTGTCACAAACAAGGAAATGCCAGGAGCCTGAGAATGATAATAAGAATTGGCTTGCTTTTTCAGAATGAGACACTAGCAACCTTTGGTGAAATTGGAGGCGGACTATGATAAGATGATGAGAGAGTCCCAAAGAAAAGACAACATTACTATTCACTAGGATGTTGGTCTCAATTAGAAGCGCATAACTTACCTTGTCTTCCCAATGGAACTCAAAATTGGAACTCCCCATTAAGAGTTTTTAGAGGATGCCGCAAAAGAAATTCTATGGCTAAAGTAACTGAAGCTTTGTAATCTAAGAATTCTTCTAAGTATGGGATGAGGCCATGGTGCAAAAAAAACCACCAAAAACACACACACACACACACACAAGTTGTCAAAAGAAGCGGCTGCACAAGTCATGCCACCTGCTATGTCCACTGCTTCGTGGCTCGGGATGAACCACATGTGAGTGTTGGGGCCTTGTTGGCCTAGGAAAGGAGCACAAGAAAGAAGTTCGTGCACAAGAAAAAGATGGCGCGTCATGCACATGACAAAAAGAAAGGAAGGTTGCAAAGGAACAAAGGGGCCAGCGTAGGAAGAATGGAGAGGCATGTGACGAAGGAAAGGCAAGCGCATGGGTGTGCAGGTGATAATGGTCGGAGAACTACAGGTGCAGATTGTGGCCGCTTAAGACGGCGTAAGCCTATGGCTACGCACATGTGAGGGAATATTTGTAAGTGAGATTGATAGTGTCTCATGTCAGGTCATGATCACCATAGCTCTAGCCTAAGGGGCAGCTGATGGTGACAGTTAACAGACTGCCTGGATGCAGTCAACCCAGAGTGGTAATGTAAAATAGTATAAATAGGAAGGATTAAGGAGTTAGAGGGTTGGGATATTATAGGGGGTTGTTTATCCCCTGTATGTGATAGTTGGAATTGCTGATAGTAATTATGGGTTTTTCAGGGGAGATCTAGAGGGAGGATTCCCTTATGTACTGTAATTCTGTAAAGAGTAGACGAGGAGGAGACTCGGGAAGATTCTGGTAGCAATTAAAGGCTGTTGAGTCACAGATCTGGCTGTTGAGTGCACAGACCGCTAGGAGTAGGAGTGGAGTAGAAGAACAAGCCAGAGATCATGAGGACCAGAAGTATGAGTCATAAAGACATATCATATGATCAGTCTACATCCTGCAGACTGCAAGGTGCTATACCTTTTTCTCATGCCATATGAAGAGCACCTTGGTGGTTTTTCCTAGATGGGTTTCCAAATTATATCTTGTGTTTGAATGAATGATTAATGCTGTGAATGTTTATGCGAATGGTTTTTAATTGCTTCCTGTATGAGTCTAAAATATGGTTTCATTTCCTGATATTATACTGTCATTAGTAGATGAATGTTAGGGAAGCATAGTTGGAACATATGCATATATCTTCCTGCATGCTTATGTCTTGAGTCACGATGAGAGTCACAGACGGTCTGGTAATTCTAGTCAACAGTGCCGCACAAGTCACACCATTTGCGATGATGGAAACAATGATAGATTATGCGCAATTACATATTGTTGTGCTCGTCCGCACAATATGGCCTCCACCGCCCAACCATCCAGTTGCCTTCATCGAGCGCCTTGGCCACATGCCAAGGGACTATAATCCCTCGACAATCGTAGAAACATGGTTCTGATGGTTACCCCTTGAAGAGATATCTTGGGTGAGACTGCGCCTGCTTCGTGGGCGCTGCCAACGGGGCTTGCTCTGTTGGGCCGGTATCTCGAGTGTTTGTTGGGTTGACGGGCTATGCAGAACCTAGGTCACGCGAGTTAGGAAAAGTGTCCAACATGTTAAAGATGATGGAATATGTGAAGGAATATAACTTGTGCCCCCAATACTCACATGTCTAGGTTCTGGTCCCCGAATGGGAACACTAGTGCTAGGTCTAGGGTATGTGTGTGAAGAAACCTCCATCGCAAGGATGGAATGTGTAATGTAACTAGGGATACCAAACCTCTCCACCTGGAAAGGAATGGAAGTGCCCCCAGGCGTAGCAACAAGATCAACACTTGATCTGTCATGATATGTTGGATTGATCTCGAGAATATCAGGCATGCCATACCTAATAGTGCTAGTGTTAGCGGATGTGTGGTGAGTCTCATTGCCTGGAATCCAATACCAACGATTAGGGTGTGTGGAATTTGTGAATAGTGAAAAATATTCATGTGACGGTCCATTTGAATGATGACCAGAACCTACCAGAGTCCCATATGTTCTTGCAGGTTCATCCTCCCATACATGGCGAGTAAGATTACGGATTTTCAGAATCTCGGGCTCATGGTCACCCATAGTGTGTGAATCAAAGTGAGAAAGAGTCGACCTGGACTGTCTGGTTCTCTCTCCCAAAGAAGGAGGAGACGTAGAAGGCGAAAGTACTTCTAAATAATGAGAATAGTGAGGTGCCGCACCTGAATCAACAATGAATCAACACAAAGAAAACATTCGATCTAGCTATGCAACCCTAAGCAATATACCGTGCACAGAGCATACACATAAGAAAACTAAACCTTCACGGCTACCCGCAAGGAATATGTGGGCTGAATGGAGTCTCTGGGGATATTGTTCATAATGCACCCATTAGGGTGTGACAGAGATCGGCGCCCCGAGGTCACTTTTCAGAAGTTCCCGCTTCCTTTGGGTATTTTTCCACCATAATGGTTTGATCTAGGTGTTGGATTTTCACCTGATGGTTTGTTAATTTGGGAGAGTGAATCCTAATTATACTAGTCACTCGAGTGCTTTTGATATAGCTTGACTACTCAGATGAACCGCAGCCAAGTGCAGAGCATACACACCGGATTCTTGTCAATTTTAGTAAATTTTGAGATGGATGTTCTTGTTAAAAAGAAAACCCTCCAAGAACCTCTTTTGGTCCAAGTGGACCTCAATTGGGGAATCAAGGAGGGGTTGATTTTACTATGATTACTAAAACAAATGATGATAGCAAATGAAACATAAAAATATAAGCAAACCACAATTTTCTAATTAGACTACCACAAACCTTTCTTCACCTTTCGGCTCAAAAGGAGGCCTGTGGGGTAAGTATTAAAGTTACTTTGAAAACAATAGAAATGGAATATGGAAATGATTTTAAATCAAATTATACTACCCTACATATTATTACTACTCTAGATTGAAAAAAGATGAACGAAAAGAAAAAAAATGACACGAACGCAAATCCCCCTAGGGGGGATGGGGAATGGGCTCGAAAGAGCCTATTCAGAATTATTTTTATTACCAATGGTTACAATATCATAAAACTGATATTATTCCTCTTTATTCTTATACCGAATGAAACCAAGAGATTACAAAGTGAAAAAATTAAAGATTTCAGTCAAAAAGGGAGACCCCTAGGGGGATTCAGAAGGCCCAAAAGTCACTTTCGAACAGCAGATCCTCCTCTTTTCTGTTATACCTACTAAAAAACAGAAAGCTTATTAGACTTAAATATTCCCAAAAGCACTCTAAAAGTAAATTTGGGTCAGCTTACTTTTAATCAAAAAAATCTAATTAAAAACTAGCTAAAAAAGGTAAAAAGGGAACCGAGGAAAGCAAGATTTCCTTGGGATCTTGGCTTTCATTTTAGGCAGCCAATATGATGTGCACTGATTGCTAGATTTATCTTTTATAATAGAAAACAGAAATCTAATGCATGCAAGCTACAAATTCTCTTTAAAATTCCATGCAAAAAGGACGATTTCCCTAAAGCTAGATCTAGAATGCTTATGAAACCTTTTAAGAACAAGATCTAGATTATGGGATTTGAGAAGATATATCTATGTTAAATTTACTTTAAGATAATAGATCTAAACAATATCAAAGGTGTGAACAAAGTAACCAGGTAAAATAATTGATTTTGAAGGAGGAAGAGGAGGAGAGAAATGTTGGTAGCCTTGAAGATCCACCGTGGAGCTTTCAGGTGGAATGTCGAGGGACTATTCCTTTGGAAGGTTTTGGAGAGAGTGAAGAATAAAACTATATCAGTATCCTCTCCAATCTAGGAACCTGTAGCTTAGCTGAAATAAAAAAATTGCCGAAATACTTGTGAGATCCGATTAGTACATACACAGAGATTCAGAATAACATGCATATAAACTTATAAAACATGCTGAATCTAGATCTCTAAACATGCATCAAAGGAAAGAGATGGCCAATAAACTTATTGAAAAGCACCTTTCCTATCAAGATCATAATAATCTTATTATCAATATTAGCAATGAATCCACAAGAAATCAACAAATTATGAACATAGATACAGGTTACCTCGGTAAAAAATGGCAATGATCATCCACACATACAATGGCATAACACCGTCTTGCCTCCAAAGCTTCTATTTATTTCAAATGAACAATAACAACAGTTTAACAGCAGCAACACCTCAATCCCAGTTCTAACTAGCTTGGAAGAGGTAGCCTATGCTTTATTTAAACAGAAAACAGGAGATCCAGCCCAGGGGGGCACAAATCCCAAGGACACAAACCACTGTAGCTGAAGGAGAGTCCATCAATGCCTGATATATGTCTAACTGAGCCTGATCTGAGTCTCATTGAGTGCAACTATCATCCAGAGAGTTGATCTGACTGACACCTCAACCTGTTGATTGAAGCATCCACCAAAACTCATCCAGATGAGCCAAAATGTGTGGAGGAGAGAGGGAGGGCGAAATTCCCCATAAAGGATGTTGAAGATCAACTCTAGATTTGATTTGATCACCTCCTTCAGTCAAGGATTTGTCAGATCTAGTCAATCTGGTTAAGATCTGACTGATTTCAATCAAATCGGCTGAGAATCCACTGATCTATGATTTTGGATTTACTCCATTATTCATCAATTTATTAATTAAAATAATCAATAATTGATTTTTGGGGCTTTCTGACATGAGTGATGGAAAATCACTCAAAACTAGGAAATAGTGGGTCCATGGGTTTACATGGTGATCTTAGCTTGAAAATGAGCACCTACATGACTGAAACTGATTATTTGGCCCACTTTTATTACAAAATCAATTTTTCCAATTAAACTATTAAAAAATAGCCAAAGTTTTGGAAAAATTAAATTTTAATAAAAAAACACTGAAAAAATCAAAAAAATAAAACAGTTGAAAAAACCTAGGGGAACTTAGACATGTTCATATGACTCGACCATGATGCCTAGCATGTTTATACATTGACACATAGACTCTAATAACCTCAATAGGCCTAAATTCCAAGCCGACCACCCCAACTTTGGAGGTATTGAGTGAAAAACTCAGAAATTATCAGTCATTTATTCAACAACCAATAATAACCAAGGGAAAAAACACCCCGGGCTGATCGGATTGACAAATAAATTCTAAGAGACCGAGTCTTTTATAGACACTATCATGCTAGAAAATTTATTACAACTCCCCCAAGGGGGTATTAACATGTGATATAGTACAACAAGCACTTCCCAGAAGCACTTCCAAAGGTCTTCTTAAGTCCAAACAAGTTATCCTTGTCCGGTTCACCAGGCTCACTTGATAAAAAAACCACTAAGTACAACTTAGGTGGTAACATTCTGGCTCCAACTGTGGGACGTGTGCTTGATCTGGTCTTCAAGACAATGAGAGGATACAAGAACACCAGAATCTCTGGTTTATATACCCTATAAAAACATCTCAACATGACAAGAAAAACCTCAGTAGCATAAGTTTTATAAAAAACCAAATGAACCATTAAGCTGATTTATTTAAACAAAATAAATGTAACTAACTAAAAGAAGAAAAGTTTTATTATAGCTAAGTATAAAATAGAAATACAGAAAGTAAATGCTTTCTTTCAAGGAGCTTATTTTCCTACTCTAAGCATGATATAAAAAGGGTTAAGTGTAATCAGAAATCCAATGTAACCACCTAAGCATTTTATTAACATAAAAATTAAAAAAAATTAAAAAATTCCTTGTCTTTGGTTACCAGCCAAAGTAAGGATACCTTATTCAGAAATTGCAAACCTACGTGATGATTCAGAATGGGTGGGATGGATGGGATATCATAGGCATGAATAATGTCATAAAAATTCTTCCCCAACTTGTATGTGCTCATGTAGGTTGCTTCTATCCATGACTGGATAGGACTGATATACCAATCAAAATGATGCATGGCCTCTAGACCCATGCTTCCCTCTATGGAAGTATAGTAGATTGGACTTCCACAAATTTCTAAATAGACACTCCCCTTGCTGGATATAGCATAGATAGGATTCTAAATAAGATATCCACAAAAGTCCCATTAGTCATCACCATCATCTATGTTAGATGTGATGGATTCCCCATTGCTGATATTAGGTTCCGATATCAAGTTATCTTTGTCTTCATTACTGATACTGATATATGTCTCAGACTGATCATGTGGATAAAATGCATGATCCTTTTTCATATCAAAGTTTCCCAAGGCCACATGGTCCATGCTCTCTCCTTTAGATATGCCATAGACAGAAAAATCAACAAAACCATAAAAATTTTCTGGTTCATTATTTTCCTCTTTATTCATGTCGTAGACTAGATTTTCCATGAATGTCCAAGACTCCTCATCTGCATCTTTGTCATAGATAAGGGAGTCTTCGTCACTTGTATCATGCTCCAAGCTATACTTGTCCTCATTTTCATACTCATCTTCTTCAGAGAAAAGGTCACAAGGTAGTAAACCTTCCACACTATCATCATTATATGGAGAACACATAGGAGTCCCATCATGTATATTACAGTTTTCATCATAAGTTTCACTATAATATTCTGCAATGGTTTCATCCTCAGACTTGTACTTTTTAGATGGTGACAAAGGGTAGGCCTGGCCTACCATGTATATATCATCAGGCTCGCTTGAATTTGTTTCCTGATTACTGACCTCGGGAAGTCCATGTTCCATGACTTGATTTGCAACATAACAAGTGCTTTCCTGGTGGAATTGTTCACAGGGTCTGCACCATGGAATTACTTCTTCTACCATGTTAGCTGAGTATAACTAGTTTGGAATCCTAGGCTCTTGTTGACGAAAATTCTTTTGATACATATGATTCTGCCTAGGCTGAAAGTTCCTAGGTCCATTATTTCTTTCCATTGTGATTATTCTATTGCGCATAAGATTCAATTGTGCAGACTGATCTGCCATAAGTTGGTTTTGACTAGTAGCCAAGTATTTTATCATGTCTGTTACCTTTTCCATGGGATCTTTAGAGGCTCCCTTTTCTTCTGATTCAAAGGATTTTCCCTTTTCTTCATTGTATAAAGTGTTTCCCCTAGTGTAACCTGGAATGTTGGATTTGCCTAAAGAATGCATATTCTTTTCTATTTTCTCAGCCAATTCTTGAGCAGTTTTTAGATTGGCTAGCTCTTTGTCTCTTAACTGGTACCTCAAATCACCAGTGAAAGATTCAATGTAAGATATGAGGATGGACGCATCCTTTGGATTGATTTCGTTAGGGAGGTCCGCAACCACACACCTGAACTTAGTGTTAAATTCATCCATGGTTTCATTCTCCATCTTCTTAATGTTATGAAGGGCAACAAGCAGATGTCTTGGTTCTTTCTTTTCCCCCCACTTATTCTTAAAACCCTCTAGGAATTCACTAAGAGTTTTATATGAATCATCATCTAGGTCAAAGTACCATTCTTCAGCATCATCTTCCAAGCATAAAGCAAAGAGCTTCTTTTTGACATCGTCATGGTCACGGGCAGCATCATTGCAATAACTGACCAGGTGCTTTTCAAATTTTTGAAGGTGAGACTTGGTAGTGATGGCATTATTGCCCTAAAATATGGGGATCTTCTAGATAGCATATTTTGGAATGGCATGGGGAGCACCTGCTATCTGAGAAAAGTCAAGGGGTTTCAATAATTCTGTCATTTCTTTAGATTGGTGAACATGACTCTCTACAAATATGTGATGGATATCTGAGAGGGATTGGTCTCCTAAATCTTCAAGGTTTCTATGAGAAGTATGCCTATTCAATATTTCCCTAATAAACCTTTCGGTATCAGGGAGAGGATT
This sequence comes from Pseudotsuga menziesii, assembly GCA_001517045.1. NCBI lineage: Eukaryota > Viridiplantae > Streptophyta > Pinopsida > Pinales > Pinaceae > Pseudotsuga > Pseudotsuga menziesii. The sequence continues at coordinate 183,218 of LPNX010692506.1, forward strand.
GAATAATTGTCGACGATTTCTTCGGGTAGAAATTCTTGAAGGGATGTTAGACAGTAGAGTCTCCAGATGGATCGAGTTTTCATTTTTATGTTTTTTAAAGACAAGATCAATCAAATTATTTTTTTTATCTTTTTAGTTGTTTAGAAAAAAGTTAACCTAATTCGTACCCGAGAATAAAAATATTTATCCCCGGCAACGGCACCAAAAAGGTGTTGCTGCCTTTCACACACCTGGGTCATGTGGCAGAAATCTTCAAGCCACTCGGTGTGTCCTTGGGGGCAAGTCTCGAGTCAAGGATATCACCTTGTTCTTGACTCTTCCGTTTAGGCTCAACTCCTAATGAAGCCAAGGGGGGTATACCCTATTAAGTTACTAAGGATAATTACTTAGTATGGTGATGTTAAACTAAATGAATTACTTAGGAGTTTGAAATTTAACCATAAACAACCATAGATGACAAGATACAAAATGAGAGCACGAAAGCACAATGCTGAGAAACAATATATATATATATGTAGCAAGAAAATAAGCAGTGCCTTAAAATGGAGTCAAAAGAAAATCAATATACTTGCATGTGCTTGGAGTGAATGTTTTGCAATTGCCTCTTGGTACGTTTTAAGTTAATGTGAAATATGAGTTGATTAAAATTAGGCGAAGGGGTGGACTCCAGATATACCCGAGAGTACTTGTAGTATGTCCAAAACTAAATCTTCATGGCTACCCATAAGGAATATGTGGGCTGAATGGAGTCTTTGGGGCTATTGTTCATAACACACCCGTTAGGTTGTGACAGAGATCGGCGCCCCGAGGTCACTTTTCAGAAGTTCCCGCTTCCTTTGGGTATTTTTCCACCGTAATGGTTTGATCTAGGTGTTGTATTTTAACCTGATGGTTTGTCGATTTGGGAGAGTGAATCCTAATTATACTAGTCACTTTAGTGCTTTTGATACATCTTGACTAATTAGATGAACCACAGCCAAGTGCAGAGCATACACACCGGAGTCTTGTCAATTTTAGTAAATTTTGAGATGGATGTTCTTGTTAAAAAGAAAACCCTCCTGGAACCTCTTTCGGTCCAAGTGGACCTCAATAGAGGAATCAAGGAGGGTTTGATTTTATCATGATTACTGAAACAAATGATGATAGCAAATTAAACATAAAAAGATAAGCAAACCACCATTTTCTAATTAGACTACCACGAACCTTTCTTCACCTTTCGGCTCAAAAGGAGGTTTGTGGGGTAAGTATTAAAGTTAATTTGAAAACAATAGAAATGGAATATTGAAATGATTTTAAATCAAAGTATACTACCCTGCATATTAGTACTACTATATATTGAAAAAAGATGAATGAAAAGCAAAAAATGACACAGACGCAAATCCCCCAAGGGGGGATGGGGAATGGGCTCAAAAGAGCCTATTCGGAATTATTTTTATTACCAGCGGTTACAATATCAGAAAATTGTTATGATTCCTCTTGATTCTTATACAGAATGAAACCAAGAGCTTACAAAGTGCAAAAATTAAAGATTTCAGTCAAAAAGGGAGACCCCTAGGGGGATTCAGAAGGCCCAAAAGTCACTTTCGAATAGAATATCCTCCTATTTTCTGTTATACCTACTAAAAAAAAGCAATCTTATTAGACTGAAATATGCCCAAAATCATTCTGAAAGTACCTTTGGGTCAGCTTACTTTTAACCAAAAAAAGCTAAGTAAAAACTAGTTAAAAAAGGTAAAAAGGGAACCAAGGAAAGCAAGCTTTCCTTGGGATCTTGGTTTTCCTTTTAGGCAGCCAATATGATGTGCACTGATTGCTAGATTTATATTTTATAACAGAAAACAGAAATCTAATGCATGCAAGCTACAAATTCTCTTTAAAATTCCATGCAAAAAGGACGATTTCCCTAAAGCTAGATCTAGAATGCTTATGAAACCTTTTAAGAACAAGATCTAGATAATGGGCTTTGAGAAGATAGATCTATGTTAAATTTAATTTAATATAATAGATCTAAACAATATCAAAGCTGTGAACAAAGTAACCAGGTAAAAGAATTGATTTTGAAGGAGGAAGAGGAGGAGAGAAATGTTGGTAGCCTTGAAGATCCACCGTGGAGCTTTCAGGTGGAATGTCAAGGGACTATGCCTTTGGAAGGTTTTGGAGAGAGTGAAGAAGCAAACTAGATCAGCATCATCTCCAATCTAGGAACCTGTAGCTCAGCTGAAATCAAAAAATTGCCGAAATACTTGTGAGATTCGATTAGTACATACACAGAGATTCAGAATAACATGCATATAAACTTATAAAACATGCTGAATCTAGATCTCTAAGCATGCATCAAAGGAACGAGATGGCCAATAAACTTATTTAAAATCACCTTTCCTATCAAGATCATAATAATCTTATTAGCAATATTAGCAATGAATCCACAAGCAATCAACAAATTATGAACATAGATACAAGTTACCTCAGTAAAAAATGGCAATGATCATCCACACATACAATAGCATAACACCGTCTTGCCTCCAAAGCTTCTCTTTATTTCAAATGAACAATAACAACAGTATAATAGCAGCAGCACCTCAATCCCAGTTCTAACTAGCTTGGAAGAGGTATCCTGTGCTTTATTTAAACAGAAAACAGGAGATCCAGCCCAGGGGGGGGGGCAAATCCCAAGGAGATAAACCATTGTAGCTAAAGGAGAGTCCATCAATGCCTGATTTGTGTCTAACTAAGCATGATCTGAGTCTCATTAAGTGCAACTGNGGGCAAATCCCAAGGAGATAAACCATTGTAGCTAAAGGAGAGTCCATCAATGCCTGATTTGTGTCTAACTAAGCATGATCTGAGTCTCATTAAGTGCAACTGTCAATCAAAGAGCTAATCTGACTGACACCTCAACCTGTTGACTGAAGCATCCACCAAAACTCATCCAAATGAGCCAAAACGTGTGGAGGAGAGAGGGAGGGTGAAATTCCCCATAAAGGATGCTAAAGATCAACTCTGGATCTGATTTGATCACCTCCTTCAGTCAAGGATTTGTCAGCTCCAGTCAATCTGGTTCAGATCTGACTGATTTCAATCAAATCGGCTGAAAATCCACTGATCTATGATTTTGGATTTGCTCCATTATTCATCAATTTATTAATTAAAATAATCAATAATTGATTTTTGGGGCTTTCTGACCTGAGTGATGGAAAATCACTCAAAACTAGGAAATAGTGGGTCCATTGGTTTACATGGTGCTCTTAGCTTGAAAATGAGCACCTACATGACTGAAACTGATTATTTGTCCCACTTTTATTACAAAATCAATTTTTCCAATTAAACTATTAAAAAATAGCCAAAGTTTTGGAAAAATTAAATTTTAATAAAAAACACAGAAAAAATCAAAAAAATAAAACAGTTGAAAAAACCTAGGGGGACTTAGACATGTTCATATGACTCGACCATGATGCCTAGCATGTTTATACATTGACACATAGACTCTAATAACCTCAATAGGCCTAAATTCCAAGCCGACCACCCTAACTTTGGAGGTATTGAGTGAAAAACTCAGAAATTATCAGTCGTTTATTCAACAACCAATAATAACCAAGGGAAAAAACACCCTGGGCTGATCGGATTGACAAATAAAGTCTAAGAGACCGAGTCTTTTACAGACACTATCATGCTAGAAAATTTATTACAACTCCCCCAAGGGGCTATGAACATGTGATATAGTACAACAAGCACTTCCAAAGGTCTTCTTAAGTCCAAACAAGTTATCCTTGTCCGGTTCACCAGGATCACTTGATAAAAAACCACTAAGTACAACTTAGGTGGTAACACACCTCAATATAATCAATGCTCAGGTGGACAGTCGCAGGCAGGATCGACCGTATGGGCAGGGTAGAAAATCCCAAAGCCTAAAATCACAAACTGATACCCCAAGGGTGCACCGACCGTACCTCAAGGGCCTTCAAATATGAATACAATCCTGGAAATATCTCCAGTGCTCACAAAAAGTGACCAGGGGTCATCCCAATCACAGTCGTGTGCATTACCTCGTGCTTAACTCCCATGTAAGAGGAGCATCCTGAGAAACACTAATTACACCAAGGGTTTCACACTCTCACCTGGACAGACACCTACTTGGTTTGTTTAGTGGTCTTGGAGAATTGACTCACAATGAATTATTCCAAGACCCTAAAACCTAATCTTGTTGATGCACCCTATAAAAGAAAAGAGTGTAATTCATTTTATTAAACGTTGATTTTAATTGGTTCTGATTACTCAAAGGGAAATTGTCGTGCAACTAATGAAGTTATGACTCAGTAGTGAAGTAAATATGCACACCTAACAAGCAATACTAAGTGCAATGTGTAGAATGAAGAACAGGGTATGCCACTACATGAGATGCAAAATATTTCCTTCAAATGTAAGTGCAATCATTCCTAGATGAAAATCTGACTATAAACCAACAAGAAAACCTAATGCAAGTACCGTGACAATGCAATATGCAAGAGATGCATAGATATGCAAAAGAAAAAGAAAAAGAATTTATTTTTTGAAAATAAATGAGATATGAAAGCAATAAATGACTCTACAACCCCCAGACCCTGCAACCACTCACAAATAGCAGCCAAGCAAGGCACCAAGGTAAAAGAGACATAATGCACTAATCACAAAACAAAAATGGATAAATGAATGACAATAACAAATCTTAAAACTAAACTAAAAGAAGTCTCTAGCCAAAAATAGAGGGTGTATACAGACACCAGAAGCATCAAAGAAGACTCAGCAAGCATCAAAATTCACCCAGCAACACTTAATTCTCCAACTAAGGCTCAAAATCAAGGCATACACAACTATTCTCAGTAAAATGGTGTATATACGTGAATGTTCAGGGAAAACCCGCATCTATACGCGACTATGACTACAAAACCCACGTATAGGAAGAAAAAGGGAGAAAAATAGGGCAAACAGACAAGCCAAGATCAAATTTACTTCTTCAGAACCCTAATAGGAAAACATGCCCCCAAATCCGACACAGAAATAGAGCAATCAAGAGAAATTCAAGTGCATTGAATACCAAAAACCCCCAAAGAGTGACATCTAGGAACCTCCCCAGTATGGTCACCAATTCTGTTACGGATAGAAACTTCCTATGGCTTGCGGTGTACCATAATAGACATCTTTGACAGTAGAAAGAAATATTTCCCAATATGCAAGAGAAAACAAACATCCAACACTAAGGGATACTGAATCGTACCTTGTTCTAGATGGTTGAATTATATCCACATTGAGCTTTTCCAATTCACGCTTGCATTAGCAATTTTCTCTCAACAACAACAAACAAGACAAGAATGCTCTATAATAATGTGTTAGACCTACTCTAGCATATATATTCAACAATGTATAAGCAATTAAATACATCTATGGATTCAATATTCATATTCAAATGCACATAATTGGACAGGGAAAGATATTTCTATTAATAAAAATCATAGATTACAGTAGTGACAACCTCTGTTGGAACATCTACGAACTGGAGAAACCGAGTCCTCCACCACCTCAATCCTCCATCTCTCTATATAAATCTCACAAGCAAAGGAAAGCTTGAGAAGAACACAAAGTGCTCCAAAGGGACAAAGGGATGCAGACTCAAGTATATGCAAACAGAGGCAACAATGGACTATAGTTTCTTTGCTCTTCAATTCCTCCTCTTCAATGTATCCAATGGGTTCCTTATATATCACTCCAAAAGGGTAATGGAGGGTTGAATATTAGTGATCTCAAGGCATATGGAAGGCCAAGAGTCAGGATCTTCAGACTCCTATAAAGGAAAATTCCAAAAATATTTGGACTTATGCACACATCCCAATGTATGCGGGTTTGAGGTCAAAATTCGCGTGTACACGTGAGTATGAGTTTAAAAGTCACATACAGCAATAAACAAGTTTTTTTTAGTGATGAACTTGGAACATCAAAGTATAATATAAGTCCATGGGGTCTAAAGAGTTTGCAGAGGAACAGGGAAGGCCATAAATATGTGATCAACCATGTGTGGTAAAATCAGCTATAACATTCAACCTTATGTATTTTTATTATTTTTCTTTTAAAACATCCTTCAAAGCCAACCACATCATTTAAAATTCATGGGAGTGTGTCCTCCACATATTCATAGGGTTGCATCAATCCACAAGGGCATGCCATGTGTAAGATGACATCATGGTCTAAAATATTGTCAATAAATAGACCATCATCAAGCCCACATGTGTGTGGGTGCCTTAACCACATCAAGTGCAACCAATGGGCATCAAGGTCTTCACAAGGTTCCATGACTTCATTAAGTCACCAAAGACCACATCATCATGCCATTTAACCATGTCAAGTGCAAGTAGTGGGATCCATGACCTTTGCAAGGGTATCAAGGTCTTCATCAGGGGTTCCATGGGATTCTTCATCATACCAAGGGTTCTATAGCCTGTCAAGGACAATACAAGGTCATCACCATCATACAAGAGCTCCATGACCCCAATAAGGGTATCAAAGTCATTACACCATCAAGTGTGGGTCCAAGGGCTTCATCAAGGCTTCTTCAAAAAGCAAGAGGATTCATAGGCTTGTTTAACCACCTCAACCACACTAGGAGACCCTCAAGGGTAAATCTCCATCATGACATCATATGTGAGGTAGTTGGGTCTTCTCATGGGGTAATATGATACCATCAGAGCATGAATGACCACATAATGGGTCATTAATGCTTCTCCAACCCATCTAGGGGTTCTTCATCGTCCATCAAGTTTTTAGGACCATCTCTAGGGTCTTTAGCACCATCATCAGGGTAATCAACATCTTCAACAAGGTGGTGGCTCCAAGAACCATCCTTGTGGGTACAAGGACCTTTTCAACTAGGTACAAGGTGCTTCAAGGAACAAACCCACTCTGTAAGGGGTCCAAATCTCAAACCCACTTTGTAAGGGGTTCAAGGCACTACAAGTGGGACATGGTGGCATCAATGACAACCTATGGGGCGACTGCTAGTCCATATTGGCATTAATGACAATTTCATCAACAATCTCCCCCTATGTCATTTATGAAAACAAAGCATGCTCCTCCTGTGAGAATGCTCCCATTTTGTCTTCATATCTCCCTTTTTCTTTATCTCTCCCCCTTTGGAATCAATGGAAAAGGGTGACCATATATTTTCATCTAAAACCACTGATCATTGATAATTGTTCCCCCTATTTATATGCACAATCCTAGGACATGTCTATATACCTGGAGTAACCATTCTTTATCCTTTGAGTTCATCCTCCAGCCTCATGAACTCAAGGTGTGATAAGGTCTTTGAGAGACATTACACTAGAGTTTCCATATGGCATCCATCCTCTCTACTCTGATGAGCCTCTCCTATCTACAAATGATCGGTATTCTTCATCCATAATTGCTTCTTCACATCTGTCCTTTCAACATTTGTTCCTTCATCTGTACTGGCTTTCCTTAATGAGTTGTATGGGAAACTTTTCAAGGATTGTTTCTGTGTACTCCAACAATCCTAAGCTTTGTTCCCAAGGCTACTGCAACTATTACACTCTATCGTATGACAATATGCAGCAATGTGACCAACATGGTTGCATGTCCAACACCTAGATTATTTGTTGGAACTTCCAACACTTCTTTGATCAACTTCATGTCTCCATGATTGAGAGTGTCCCTGACTATATGTCTTTGTATTCTTATATTCAAATATTCTTGTTGATGTGTATGAATCACTCCTCCTTGGTTGACTTCTTTTACTTGCACATTCTTGGGCTTTATGAACAAACCCATTGCATGTGTAGAATCTCAATGTGTGACATGTGGAAGCAACATGTCCAACTTGATTACATGTCCAGAATCTCACTGAGTCATTCAACCTTCCACCACTTCTTCTTTCATAGAGTCTGCACTCCATAGATTTCTGAACAAAGTTAGAACAAAAATAAACATAACCATTGAATCCACTTTCATTCTTGGAATTTTGAGTTGTTTCTTTTCTGATATTTCTTTGAAGAATAGGACTAACTCCTTCTTGCAATTTTGAGCTTCCAAACTCCCTGTTTTCATGTGCAGGAGCATGGGGAGCAGCTTTGGACGTTGATGGACCTGCTTCTGGAGTCTTCAGAGACCAAGTGTCATCTTAGGATTTTTCTTTGTCCTTCTTGAAACCAAGACCAGTTTTGTCGAGCAGAGATCTCTGGTAATCCAAGATCTTATCTAGGACAACTGAACTATCCTTGAACTTGACAAAAGATTCATTCTTCTCACCTTTCTTCCTGAGACCAACTAGTACCTCCATTTCCAGCTTTTGGATTGTCTTGTCCTTTTCTTCCAGCTGAATCTTCAGGATTTCTTCTAACCTCTTGGATTCCTCCAGGTGAGTCTTCAGATAATGATTGACCTCTCTAGTTTCTTCAAACTCTTCAACATGCTCTTTTGGTTCTTCCTTTTGACTGATCAATTCAGTTTTTAGTTGTTCAACTTCAACATCCTTGTCTTTCATTTTATCCCATGACTCTTTGTCCTTGTGTTTGAGCTTAACAAGAAACACTTTCATTGTCATGGTCTTCTGTTGATATTCATTAAAGGAGTCCAAGAGTTTCTTTTTGAACTTCATGAAGTCACTCTGGTTCAAATTTACTATGTTCAGGAACCAATTGGCCCTGAGATCGATATTCAGCAACATGAGATACACATGTATCTCATGTGCAATCTTTGATATCCCTTCATCATCATTTGCAAGAACTTTCTCAATTTCATCACATAATCCATCATTACAATCACAAGAGTCCATACCTTTACTAGATTCCTCTTCTTTCTTCTCTTCTCCTTGATTGATCTCTTTTGGGGGCTTATCTTCTCACTATTACATTTCGATCCAAAATCCGATGGTTTCTTCCGACGGCGCGTGGATTTTTTTTTAACTGTACCAAAAATCACAAAGATAAATTTTTTTTTGTAAATGTGGCCACAACCGTCGCTTAAGCGACGGCTATTCTCATCAAAAATCACAAAGATAAAAAAAAATTTGTAAATGTGGCCACAACCGTCGCTTAAGCGATGGCTATTCTCATAACCGTTGCTTAAGCGACGGCGGGTTAGTAAGCGGCGAATTCAAGAACTCATGCTTTCTTTTCTTTCTTTTCTTGTTAAAGTTTGGCGCTAATCTCTTAGGAATGCTTTGCTTTGGGGTTTATTTTTGAGCATTTAGTGGATTCTGGTGTATGAGGGAAGGGCCTGTGAATTGGAGGGGTGGATGCATTTTCTGCGTTTGAAATCAT